>SATY01000929.1:0-15168 GCA_004335155.1 Ascochyta viciae
TGGAGTGGAACAGGGCGACGGGCGACGGGCGACGGGCGACGTAATGGCCAGGGTGCAGCGACTGCCTATTGCGAAGCGGGGCGGTGTGCAGTGTCTCTGGGGAGGGTGGTGGTGGTGGTGGTATAGTGTGCTGTGCTGTCTCTGTCGCTGTACTTTACTATGGGTAACCTGACGCAGTGCAGCGACGTTGGCCGATCGCCGACCAGGGCGCAGAGGTGGGGCAGCCTGTCCAGTGTCCATGTGTGATACGGCCAAAGGATGTGCACCACGGAAGCTTAGCTTACTCTAGCACGGTCGAGCTCCGTGTGGAACGAGGGAATGCTGGCTGCTGGCTGCTGGCTGCTGGCTGCTGGCATGCTCAGTACTGGCCTGGCTGGACCTCCCAATCCGCGCTCAGTCAGCATCATTGGTCCCGCACTTGCTGTGCACTCGTCTCCACGCCCACCATGTCCTCTGCGCCCTGACCTGCACATCCTCTGCCTGACCTGCACATCCTCTGCCTGACTTGCACATCCTCTGCCTGACTTGCACATTCTCTTCCTGACTTGCACATCCTCTGCGCCCTCATGCCCGCTGCTGCTACCCGCCACACGTACCACCACCGCCATGAGCATCGCAACGGCCGCTAGCTCCTGATCCCAGCCCGGCCATCATTACATCACACGGCCTGGACCACCACGCCCAACCCAGACGATGCCTCGACTTCCAGCCGCCTGATTACGTCCACGTCCACCACCATGCCCACCACCGAGGCCCCGCCGCCGCCCCCGCGCGAGACGCGCTTCTCCACCATCTTTGCGCGTCTGTCCGAGCTGCCCAACTACGTCTGGGACTCGGACATCAAGCCATTCCACTCGGTACGCCATCTCGACCTTGCCCATGCACATGCACACCAGCTTGGCATCATGACCATGGACACCACCACCCATCAACACAAACACCCATGAACACCACCACCACCACCATCACCACCAACAACAACAACACCCTGAGCTAACACTGCGCAGTCGTACGACAACTGGCACTTTTTTGGCCACCAGAAAGCCTCATTGGCACACGAGAGACCCCCTTCTCGCGGTCGGAGCGCCATTGCCTCACCCACCGCCTCGCACTCGCCAGACTCGCACCGCCCCTCCTTGGCCCTCAGACACAAGTCCTCGGGCAGCGACGCCAGCGCCGCCACCGCCCAAACCCATGCCACGGCAACCACCGTACACAGAGAGGGGCGGCCCGTCGTGTGTCGAGTCTCCAACCACACACTGCGACTCGAGCGCGAGTACCAGCTGTCCAAGGTCATCGTCAGCAAATCTGACCCCGCTTGCCGACACTTTGTGCGACCCATTGAGTTTGTCAGACTACCCACCAAGCCAGGAGAAGAGCCTCTCGTGGCTAGCATCTTCGAAGCGCCAGGCCAAAATTACTTGACCGATCTCGTTACCTTTGGCCCCAACTGGTACAACCCCACAAACCACAACAACACACGGCAGCCCGCCGATCAGGAACCCAGTCCCAGCGAACCCACCCATCATCAACCCAGCACAGGCGTGCCCTTGCTCACCTTTCTCGATTTCGCAGTGGGAGCAACAGAGTGCCTGGAGATCCTGCACCATGGCCACGAGATGGTCCACGGTGAACTGCGAGGAGATGCATTCCACTTTGCCGAGAACAGCCATGTCAAGATGATCAATTTCGGCAGCGGCGCGAGGTCTTTCGAAAACGGTCTCACCTCTGCCGGCTGGAACACACTGAGTCGCGAAGTGGGCATCGAATTGAAGCTTGCCTTCATTGCGCCAGAGCAGACGGGTCGTATGCCTGCTGAGCCAGACAGCCGAACCGACATCTACAGCCTGGGCATCTTGTTCTACACAATGCTCTGTGGAACCACGCCGTTCGATGGCACTACCGCTCTAGACGTTATGCAGAACGTACTGAGCAAACGGATCCCCCCGGTTTCCTCTGGCCGCATAGACATTCCCGAAGCACTGTCTCTGGTCATTCAACGCATGACGCAACGCAACATTGAAGAACGCTACCACTCGACTTCGGGCCTCAAATTCGATCTGGTCCGAATCCGCGAGCTGTTGTCCGAAGGCGACAGCGAAGGACTGAAATCATTCCAGATCGGCTCCAAAGACATTAGTTGCTTCTTCAACCTACCCCTTCAGCAAATCGGCCGCGACAAAGAACGCCAAATCATCGTGGACGTGATCCAGCACGTGTCCAAGCGCCGGCGGGGCGGCGTGAAAGTACTCAACAGCCTGAGTTCGAATTCCTCCTTCTCGGATGGACGACTCGATTTCCAATACGATGACCTCATGTCCGACACTTCCAGTTCCCGGGGCTCAGAAACCCGATTGAACAGTGCATCCTCAGCAGCGCCTGTATTTTTAGACCAGACACGTACTCAACGATCGCAGGACAGCGTAAGCCACACTCGAGACTTAATCGCAGAGGAGAGTCCCGGCGGCCGACCACATCTGATATCGACTAGCCGAGGCCAGTCCAACAACAGCATCGATGCTCCATCGTCCTTGTCGAGATCTTCTCCTTCCAACGATAGCACCGTCACGCGCAACATGTCTAGCGCGCGAACATTAAGGCGGAAAGGTCGCTGCGAGGTAATTGCAGTCGGCGGTGCCACCGGTCTTGGCAAGTCACGTCTTGTTCAGAGCGTACAGAGCACGGCCAGAAGTAACGGTTACTTCGCCTCTGCCAAGTTTGACAAGACGAAGAAAGCTCCGTTCGATCCCATCTTGAAAGTCATGTCTTCGATGTTTCGACAGGTCTTCAGTGAAGCGGACGTTTCGACCGAGTTCCATGGCAGCTTGCGGAACTTTCTGAAGAACACCGGAGTGTGGACAGCGTTGCGCAGTTATCTAAACCTGCCCGACTGGCTGCTCAACACAAACGGAGCAACGCCCAGGACCCCTCAGCAACGCGACATGGACACACTGAATGCCTCCAGGCGAGCGTCATCGCCTGCCCTTCATTGTGGGAGCTCCGGTCACACAGCTGAAGCGTGGCTGCGAAGCGGCGGTGCATCCAAGTCGACAAAATTTATGAGTGTTTTTATAGATGTCTTGCGGCTGTTCGCTGTGCAGAAGCTCTGCATCTGGACCCTCGAGGATGTACAGAATGCCGACTCGGAAAGTGCAGGTATGTGCTGCAACGGCTCTCGAGGTCTGAAATGCGCTAACGAGAACTAGAGCTTATTCACCACATCGTGCAGGCCAAGATCCCGCTTGTGCTGATACTCACATACACTGACGAGGAAGGCGTTCCCCGAGAACTCCGACCCTCGATGCATTCGGCCACAAAAGTGCAACTATTCCCCTTCACAGAAACTCAGACCGCCGATTATGTGGCTGAGACGCTCCACCGTGATCACCAATACATTCTTCCTCTAGTTGCGGTCATCCAAGAGAAGAGTCGAGGCAACCTGTTCTACATCAGAGAGATTCTGGATACGTGCTATCGCAAGCAGTGCGTCTACTACTCGTGGCGCGAGAATAATTGGCTTTTCGACCTCGACAAGGTTTTTGAAGTTTTCGAGAGCACCGAGTATGGTTCCTCAGTCACGAACGACTTCATCACAAAGAGGCTGCTGGAGTTGCCTCCCGATACTCGTAAGCTGTTGGCATGGGCGTCGTTATTAGGCGGCTCCTTCTCCTACGATCTGATCTCGAAGCTGTTAAACCCAAAGTATGCGCCTGCAGACGCCGAGAGATTGCCGCTGTTCGGGGAAAAGGAGTGTATTGTAACAGCGCTGAACGGTGCGCTCAATGCTTACATCCTTATGCCCGCGGAGAGCGAGTCCCGATTCCGTTTCAGCCACGATAGGTATCTGTTCGCAGCCGCCAGCTTACTGGAGAAGGACTGGAATACCTCCATGATGCACTACGAAATTGCCCGCATCGTCAGCTCAGGTGGCGAGTGGCACGACGATGCAATGGGTGACTCCAAGGCCCTATACATGCGCAGTCGTCACATCTGCCTTGCTGCCGATCTGATCAAAGCCAGGGAACCAAATCGCGCTCCTTTCCGAGACGTCTTGTACCAAGCTGGAGAGACAGCCTCGGAGTCAGGAGCAAGGTCGACGGGGATATACTACTTTGCGCATTGCCTAATGCTCCTGCAAGACGATCCTTGGGACGAATCGAAGCACGACGTCTCCTACCAGGAAACACTACAGCTATTTGTCCGCTCGGCCGAGTGCTACTGGCATCAGGGCATGCTTGATGAAGCATTGAGCCTTATCCGGACTACTTTCCAGCATGCTCGCGATCCTTGCGACATGGCGAGTTCCTTCATCTTGCAGTCGCGCGTACATGCTGTACGTGGAGACAGCTTTGGTGCTTTCCAAGCTTTGAAAGACTGCCTGTCTCTGCTAGGATCACCGATACCATCTACCACCTGGCAGGAATGCGACGCCGAGTTTCAGAAAATCTACGCCCGCCTCCAAGAAACAGACACGAACGATTTGCTGGCGCGCGAGCCCCCCAAAGATGATCGTGTCGCTATGACACTAGGTCCGGTTTTCATTGAACTACTGAGCGCTGCGTTCTGGTCAAACAGTCTACTATTTTACCAGGCCACACTGAAACTAATCAACCTGCATCTTGAGCAAGGGACTACAGCCCAGGTCGCACTCGCCTACATCCACCTCGGTAGCATTGCAGGTGGTAGGTTTGCAATGTTGAACTTCGCGGCGGACATGGGTGCGATTGCAAAACGAGTGTTCGAAATGTACCCAGACGATGCCTACACATTAGGGCGTGGTCAAACATTGCATCCGCTGTTTCTGGGTCATTTGGAAGCGCCGGCTGCGGACTTGATCCCTCACCTGGAAAGTAAGTGGCTACCCCCACTGAACAACGGGGCGACATACGAGTCGGTGACGGAAGCTAACAAATCGAAACAGGTGCCTTGGACTTGGCTCTGACTGCAGGCGATCGTCTGCTCACGCTTCTGAATCTTGGTGTCCAGGCTCATTTTAGGGTCATCGCCTGTTATGACCTTACCGAAATCGAGGCTTACGTTGACGATATCCCCATAGATTTGAAGAACTGGCAACAGGACCTTCGAGGAGGTGTGATGTTGATGGCATCTCGCCAATACGCCAGAGCTCTGCAGGGAAAGACAGAGATTGATGATGCATCCACAGTCTTCACGGACGAAGGACATGACTCGAAAGCCTACATCGAATGGATTGACAAGACGGCAAGCAACCCGAAGCGCCCCAAGACCTACTACCTCGCTACCAAGCTCCCGATTCTCGTCTTGTATGGGTACTACGAGGAAGCTTGTGCCCTCGGCGAGCTTTTGCTACCCATGCTAGGCAGTCTTTGGTGTCAGAGGTTAAACTATTCTGTCATGTACCATCTTTCGTTGGCTTACCTGGCAGTCTTGCGTGGTGATAAGGAGTACCCGAAAAAGGAGCAGATGTTCAAACACTGTCTCACTACCATCAACCAACTAGAAGCTCTATGTACGATAACTGACGTTAACTACCGATCCTGGATCCACGTACTCGCCGCCGTACTGGCAGAAGTCAACGACGACCCCCCAACTGCAATGCTGAATTACGAAGCAGCTATGGACCACAGCGAGATCCACGGTTTCGCTCTAGACGAAGCTCACGCCTTGGAGCTGTATGCTGAGTGGCTTGTCCGTAAGAAGGCCAACCGCCCTGCCCGTCACGCACTCAAAGACTGCATTTCTGTATACCGAGGAATCTCTGCATATGGCAAAGCAAACCATCTCATCAACAAGTACGAGTTCCTATTGCGAGGCACCGTGTCTCTCACTACAATGGACGTTGCAGTACAGACTACCATCATCGACACAGGAAACACCACGTTCCGCCTCGAGCAAAACGAAGACCACGAACAACTTCTTGGAACCGAGACTGCAGTCGACCGAACCCAGAACTGGATCGTTCCTGAGACTGGACGACGCCACGAGTCATCCCACGACCTACGCGATGGTTTCTCTGCTGTTGGCCTTGACATGTTGGATCTAAGCTCGATTCTTGAGTCGTCTCGAGTACTCTCGAGCGAACTCAAGGTAGACAAGCTGATGGCCAAGATGGCTTCCATCATCCTCGAGTCGACGGGTGGTACCCTCTGTGGCATTGTCATCGAAGATGCCCACATAGAATGGAGCATCGCTTGCGTGGCGTCCAATGAAGCCAACAGCGACAACAAAGATTCATCTGGCGTCACATCGTTCCCGGCTGGTCAGCCACTAGATACTGTGGATGACATGGTCGCACGACAAGTAACGCTATACACGCTGCGCTTTCGCGAGAATGTATTCGTTCAAAATTTGTTAGAGGATGACCGTTTTTCTAACGTCTCGGACTCCTACCTCAAACGAAACCCAGAAGGCAAGGCGGTTATTTGTATTCCAATCGTCCACTCAGACCATTTGCTAGGCAGCATCTATCTTGAAGGCCCGCCGAACTCCTTCACTGAGCGCAATACACAGGTGCTACGACTCCTCGTTAACCAAATCTCCATCTCCCTGGCAAACGCTCTGCTCTTCAAGGAGATTGAGCGCGTCAGTGCCAGCAACGAAGCAATGCTTGAAATGCAGAAGCGTGCACTAGCGCAAGCGAGAGCGGCAGAAATCAAGGCTAAAGAAGCTGAAGCGATTGCCGTCAGGAACATGAAGCTCAAAGAGGAGGCTGCAAAGGCCAAGAGCCTCTTCCTTGCGAACGTCTCTCACGAGCTGCGCACACCACTGAACGGAGTCATCGGCATGTCCGAGCTCCTCAAGGCCAGTCTGCTGAATTCAGAACAACAAGGCTACGCCGACTCCATCCGAGTATGCGGTGACACACTGTTGTCCATCATCAACGACCTCCTCGACTACTCAAAGCTTGAAGCTGGAAAGATGAACGTTCAAGAGATGCCTCTGTCTCTGAATGAGACCATCACAGAGGTTGTCCGTGCTCTGGCATATACAAACGCCGAGCGCGGTCTGAAGACTATTGAGCAACTTGAACTAAACCCCGAGATGCTTGTCATGGGCGATCCTGTCCGACTCCATCAGATTCTGATGAACCTGCTCTCCAACAGCTACAAGTTCACTCCACGTGGATCTGTGACAGTGCGCGCTGTCGTGAACCAGGAGGGCCCAGACTGGGTTGACGTCACGTGTAGCGTCATCGACACGGGCATTGGCATACCTGAAGAGCAGAAGAAAAAGCTGTTCTTGCCGTTCTCGCAAGTCGAGTCCTCATCAGCACGCAGCTATGGCGGAACAGGTCTTGGTTTGAGTATCGTCAAGGCGCTTATTGAGAACGTCATGAACGGTCGAGTCTCTCTGGAGTCACAACCGGGCGTAGGCACTACAGTATCTTTCTCTCTGCGCTTCACGAAGGTGCCGCTGGCGCGAGCTCTAGCCCAAAACTACACACGCGACGCGGATCCGATGGCCAAGTTCTCCAGCCAAGAAAACAATGGTCATGAACAGTCTTCCGGTACCTGTATCGACCTCTCCACCATTCCTCGCGCAGACCTCCGCATCTGCATAGCAGAGGACAACCTGATCAATCAAAGAATAGCCATTAGTTTCGTACAGAAGCTGGGCTTCAAGTGCGACGCCTACCTCGACGGGTTCAAGACCATCGACGCACTCGAACGTGCAAGCGACAACGGCCGCCCCTTCCACCTCGTGCTCATGGACGTCCAGATGCCACACTGCGACGGCTACGAAGGTATGTTGCCCCTCCCTCCCTTCCCTCCCAACCCATCCACTAACCCCCACCAGCAACGCGCCTCATCCGCAAGCACTCCAACCCCGAAGTGCGCAACGTGCTCATAATCGCCATGACGGCGTCAGCCATCCAAGGCGACCGAGAAAAATGCCTCGACTCAGGCATGAACAACTACCTCGCCAAACCGGTACGAGCCCAGACGCTCAAAGCGCTGCTGGAGAGCTACCTCAACAAAACCGAAGCCGCAAAGGAAATCCCCAACCTGCAGACCGAAGTCAAGAAGCTGGTTAGCGAGGCGCTGAGCGAGGCGGGCGCGGGCCAGCAACTCGAGGGCGCAAAGAGAGATGCAGAGGGTAGTAGAAGTAGTATGGATGAGGCGACTGCTAGTAGACCCGAGAGGCCGCGTAGTGTGCGCATGAGCACTACGGTTAGGTGGCATGATGGCACGCCCGAGGAATCCGATGGTCGGAACGGTTCGTGAGTTTAGGCTTGTTGGATAGGCAATCTGTTGTTACGTTTTGTTTTTGTTTTTTCGCTTTGGTTTGGTCTGGCCTGATTCGATTTGATTCGAATCACTCACTGTACGTCCCCTTTTTATGTCATCTTATCTATTTTTTGTTTTTCTCCGTACAAGATATCCCTGGGCAACTGGGGTAGATGGGTAGGCGGTGTTTGTGTTTGTGTTTGTGTTGGGTTTGAATAGCTTGGCATGGCATGGCATGGTATGGTGTGGTATGGTATGGTATGGCGTGACATGGTATGGCGTGGCATGGTATGGCGTAGGGGTTTAGGGTTATTTATCTTCTTACTCATTGTCTTGATTGGAGTTGGAATTGGACTTGGACTTGGAAGTGAAGTCGAAGTCGAAGTTGAAGTTGAAATTGAAATTGCACAGAAACACCAGCTCATGCCGATTTTTATCGTCGTTTGTATGGATCGATTAACTGATTAACTGGTTCCAAACGCCGGTACTCCCGTCCCGCGCAAAAGTTGGCGTAGGAGTAGACGTAGAAGTAAAGGTAGAAGTAAGAAGTCTTCGTCGAGGAACTCAAACCATGCATGCAGTGAGGTTCCTGCTCATCTTCCGGTTTGGTTAAACTTCCATTTCAAATTCCTCTTCCTCCTCCTCCTCTTTCATGGTTATGTGGTCCTCGCGCTTCACCACCTCGTCACCGTCGTCCTTGTCCTCGTAGTCGACATCGACGTCGGCACTGCGTCCCTTGACCTTAGCTTCAGCTTTGCTCTCCCTACCTCTCTTCTTCGCTCCCTTCATCCCGTCTCCACCCTCGCCCTCAGCAGTAGTAGTAGTAGTAGTAGTGATGTCGTTGACCTTCCTCTTACGCGCCGTGCTGTTGTTCTTTGCTTTTGCTGCATCGGTAACACTACCCTTCGCACCACCTTTTACACCGGCGTTGGCGTTGGTGGCAGGCATCGGAATCCCGGATTTGAGTGCGTTCAACTCCTCCCTCAGCGACGCTTTCAGGCGGCCGAGCATGCGCTCGCATGCTATGGCTGAGCGGCCTGCTGGGAGGGGGGACGTCTGTGTGTTGTTAGCGGAGGGGGGTTTGGGAAAGGAGGGAGGGGAAAGAAGGGGGAAAGAGGACGGACCTTGAGATTCAGTTTCCCGTCTGAGTGCTCTAGGAGACTGAGGAGGTAGGCGAGCTAGTGTGAGTGTTGGTTAGTTGATTCTTCGTTTCGGGGTAAGTGGGTGATGAATGAGGTCCATAGCAAGAGAGGGCTAGTAGAAGAGATAGACGTACGCGCTCCCGGTCTGTCCAGCCTGATCCTGTGACGGGCTTGGTGGTGGACATTGTGTGTGTTTTGTATCGTGTATGTGTGGGTGATGGTGGAATGGATGGTTGCAGAATATGAGGAGCAAGTAGGTGTAGGTGTTAGAGGGAAGGTGGGCGGACGAGGTTGATGATTTATACGGTCAGGTGTCGGGGTAGCGAGGTGGAGATGGGTTCACAGTGAGCTGCGGCGGGGCAGGGTGAGGTTGAGTGTACGGTTGGTGGTGAGTGCAATGGGTCTCGTGTTAAGTGAGTGTGGTAAGAGACTCACCGATTGAATGGCACTACTTTGCCGATACTAAGATTTATTTGATCTTCATGAGTAGAGCTTCTTCATCGCATTCTGCAATGCATTTCTCTGACGTTCATATGCTAGCCGGGACTCATTGATCTCAAATGCCACACCCCGATCATCGCGTCGGACGATGCATTGACGTCGTTCACCACCTGTGCATCCTGTTCACCATCTGTGTCCAGAACTCTCATTCCTCCTCCTCAGACTCCTCGGTCTGGACGACCTTCGCAGCCCTTCCGCCCTTCTCGGCCTTCTTGATCTCCTTCTGCTCGCCCTCGACATCGTCCTCAGACTCGACCTTGCGCTTCCCCTGTGGGCCCTTCTTCTCAACCTCAAGCGCGTCGATGTCCTTCTTAAGCGCCTTCTTGACTCTGCCAATCTTCTGAACGCAGCCCGAGGCGTTGCGGCCGGCCGGTACAGGGGCGTTCTAGTTGGTTGGTCAGTCAGTGTGTTTCAGACTTTTCGATGGTTTGGGTTGAGAAATGATGGTGATGGTGGCAGTGACAGTGTTGTGGGGATCAACTTACGGAGAAGTCGATCTTGGCATTGGAATGCTCGATGGCACCGAGGATGTAGACGAGCTAGGTGAGGTTTGTGTCAGTGATGGTGCTTGTAAGATGGGGCAGTGGAGATACGTACCAGTTCGTGCTCAGTCCAGCCTCCCACCTTGCGCGAGTCTTTGGTAGCCATGCTTGAATATGTTAATGGATACAGAGGCAGTGTGTAGTTACAAAGCTTTGGAGATAACGTGCAGTAAAGTGCAATGTAAGAGGTGGACAAGAAGCTGGGAGGTTGGAAATTTTTGTGGTTAAGATATACAAGCGCTGTCAGCTTAAGCGAGCAGTTCTCTATTCACCTCACCGCTATTCATTAGCAGCAGACGTGGTGAAGGAGAGGCTAGAGCCAGAAGTGAGAGCAGGCTCCTAAAGATTGGCACGTATGCTAGTATTTGTAATCCTTACCCCTAATCTGATTTATTTGGCATCGCCTTTGCACATGCATGTGTTGTAGAAAGGTAGAGGGCAGCTCTACATTGTTTGCTCAGAGCTGAAACGCAGAGGGAAGAGCCGCACCTCTACTTTAGCTAGTAATTTAAGATTAGAGCGCTGGGAGTCTGTGTATTAGAGCCTCGCGTTCAATACTTGAAACCCTCTAGGTAGCAACAGGTTTTGCAGAGGTTGATCTTGACGTTCACAGGTTGATGCAGAGCTGCTCACCCTCATGCCTGTAAATCAAGACAATGGAGATAGTAACAAGATTAACATCCTAAGCAGTGGAGAGTTCTTCTAAGTTTTTACAAGATTGAGAATGAAATATTCTTTTCGTTTGCACTTAGTCACTATCACAAATCGCCCCAAATAGCCGCCGTAGATTAGACAACATGCAAATCTGTAGTCTGGAAGACGAAGAAGTTACTGGTGCTCTTTAAGTAAATTAGAAACAGCATAGAGTTCGTGGTCAAACCAAAGAATGCTTCAACCTACATAGAGATAAACACTCGGTATTCGTCTGTCTTGTTCATCCAAACACAGCTCCTGTTCAACAAGGACGTATGTAGCCCAGTAAATCTCTCTCAACCTCCCCTTGAGGACAAAAAAAAACAGTACACACAAGCTATAGTCAACCGCTTCATTTACGATGTTCAGATACCCCCAGACACAAGCAATGTCTACAACCTCGGCTCCAACTCGGGCACCGAACCTTGCACATGCAACCTCAACCGCGAAGCAGAAAACGGCAGATACAAAGCAAAACCAAAACCAATCGACAGAGCACAGTATGTGACGGAAGTACCCAACACCACAAGCCGCTGCACACACACCAGCTGCATCTTCCCAACCATCCCTACGCACCCATTCTTCTTCTCAGAAAGACACACCGTGAACCTCGGCCCAACCAGCCATGCAGCCAACCCTTCACACCACCCACGCGCGTCGCGCTCCCCAACCCCAAAAGCCCATCAGCACGTGAACAGCAACGAGCGTCCAAGCTCGCGATCCGATCCGCTGGGTACAGTAACGGCGCAAGGATGGTGCACGTGAAGCGCAACCCACCATCTACCGCAGTCTCTGTTGAAGAAGGAATGGCCTAGGCTCCTTTAGGGCAAACCTCCAAGCTAGTTAGGTAATAATTAGGTAACAGTGCAGGGCTCTGCATATGCTAAGATATTAGAATCTTATAAGGATGCGTCTATCTAGTAAATTAGTACTGTAGCAACATTAATATGCCCTATTATAGCTTATTTTTAATACCTTATAATGTTTAGAGCCCTCTATTAACCCTTGCGCAACCTACTAGTTGCCTACAACCTACTAGTATTAGTTAATTGTCAATCCCTTAGCTAAGGCGGCTGCTCTCTTATCTGCTACTGTTACCTAGTACTCTGTTAAGCTAGCAGCAGGTTAATTGTAAACTACTTACGCCTAACGTACCTCACAGGCGAGCGAAACACTATACTAAGTAGAACACTTTTGCTAAGACTACACCAAAACTTCCTTTCTACACTAATGCCTCCCTAACTGCCTTAATTTAACGCGTTAAACAAGTGTTAGATACAGCTTACGCTTTAAGCTCTTAAATAAGACACAAAACTCCTATTGTAACACACTACTGCTATTTATAACATGTCTTTTACTACACTACACTATTAACGTGCTAGATAACCTTTACAGGTTAATACTATAGCTAACTTATAGAATCTAACTAATACTAAGAAGTAGGTAATTGTTACGCATATACTTAAGTTAACTATACAAAAAGAACCCCCCTAGCTTATAGATATAACTGATATAGCTAATTTTCTGCAGAAAGAGCGCAATATAGGCCCTATTAGCTTAAACTAGGCTAGCATGTTTATTTTGCGTTAGGAGGAGCTTAAACTAGTTTTTAATTGTAAGTATAACTATAAGCAAGCGCTCTATAAGGACTCTAAGGTAATCTAGAGCTAGTTCTGCTTAGTAGAGAATACTAAAGCTAAGTATAGCATCCTAGACAATAATATATATAACTTTAACAAGACAGGCTTTATAATAGGCTAGATAAGCTCTAGAGCAGTTGTTATAGATGCAGAGAAGTTAGGACAAGCAAAGCAAATCTAGCTAGGCAACTAGGAGTAGGTAATAGTTATCTAGGGCATTAATACTACAGAATAGGCTATTCTGCCCTATATTATCTTTAAAGCGCGCTGCTACCTGTCTAACTAGTATAACAACAACAACTAGCTCTTAGATTAGATTATTGCTATCTCTAAGAATAGCTAGACTACTAACAAGCTTAGTTTTAACTAGTTAAAGCACTTTAACAGGCATACTAAGGAGTGTACTATTAGCAGCTACTACTTACTAATTATTAATAGTTATAAGAGTTACAACTCTGCAGAATTCTACTAATACTGCAAGGATAATAAGATTATAACCTTATATATGCCTTTGCACTTATTGCACCTCCTATAGCTACTTAATGTAGGTTGTTTTGCCCCTCTAAAGTAGGCGTATAGGTTTAAGGTTAGTTAGCTTATATGCAACTAGATTAACTATATTATAAAGTAGAAGTTTCTGCTATGCTTTAAAGTAGCTTACAAGAAAGCTATTACTCTTAGCAACATCTAGAGAGGGTTCTAAGGGGCTAGACTAGTCCCTTTTAACCTACAATAGGTTATATTAACCCTTAATATAAGGCTACAAACACTATTACTACTACTCCCTACACATAGTGCAATCTAGCAGTTACAAACCCTAAGCAATACTCTAGAATTTAAGTTATAATTAACTCTAATTTAAGAGAAGTATAGCAGATATTAGGGTAGCTTACCTGCCTCTGTTCTTAGTGCAATTAAGCACTACGCAAAGAGAGGAGCTATTCTATTATATAAGCTTACGCTTGCACAAAAATGTATCTATAAGCTTAAAGCAGTTGTAGAGGCTACTACACAACGCAAATTGCATAAAAGAAAGCAAATTTAACAAGAAGGGTCCCTCCTAGTTAAAGAAGGCTAGTAACTAGCAGCTTTAGCTGAGTTTAGGGCGCATAGTGATAGAAAGAAGCAGAAGAAGCAGGTGCGCACTAAAGGAGGTAAACTATTCTAACAACGCTGTAGATAGTGTAGAGAGGGTAGGCATAATATGCAAATATATAAGAATAATGTAGAAGAGGTCTCTAAATAATATTATAGCTTGTTTTACCTTATGCAGCGCTAGTTTGTAGTGTTTTAGGCAATAATAGGGTGCGTTTTAGTGTAGTCTTAGCAAAAGTGTTCTGCTTAGTATAGTGTTTTGCTCGCCTGTAAGGTATGTTATCTTACTTAATAGGACTTTATAATTAACATTACTGTCGCTTCTAATAACACCACCTAATAGCTAGCAGCTAAGAGGTACTTAGGGGAGCTAGGAGATGTTTGTAAGCGTCGCGTTTCCCCTATCTAATAATAAGAATTAATAGAGAACGTTGTATAAGGACCTATAGAATACGTAATTAGGCAACTAGGATACGCTAAAACCTACTAGTTGTCCTAAACAATCTTGTATAGATAATAACCTTGCTGCTAAAGCCCCCCTAAAACAATAGAAGATTAGATAGAAGGAGTATACTCTATTAGGCAAGCGTTAATCTAAGCCTCTACTAGAGACTAGTTGTAACGGGCTAGGCCCAGGTGCTGGCTCCTTAGCGTACACCGCCTTGGCAGTACTCTGGCTCGCACTCTCAGCATAGACCAGAGCCCCGCCACAGAGCTGAAGTGTCTAAAACAGGGTTATAAAAACTCTGCAACCTCTGCCCTAGAGGTTGTTCTCTATTAAATCCATCTTGTATTTTACTAGCAAATTCCCTTAGAGGTCAGCTCCTCACAATTAGATTTAATCACTAAATAAGGATTAATAAGCAAAACGTACAACAACGCTGCTAGGCGTCTAGGAGAGTACAGCATTAAGCTGTGCACTAGTAACAACAATTAATTAGATATTAGGACTAAACTCTAGAACCTTGCTACTACATTAGTACCTAAAGAATAGCAGGAGGAGCTTCTAGCTCATGTACTAGAACGCCTAACTACCTATCTATTATAGGCAACCCTACCTAAGGCCGCAGTAGCTATTACTAACAACAAGGCCTACCCTACAATAGACTCTAACTAGGACCTACAACAGGAGGACATAGGCAAAACTATACAAAGACTAGTTAAAGCTTAGGTCTAAGCCTACGTTATGTCTATAGAATTGCTAAACTATAGTACAACACCCTCTACCTCTATATAAATAGTTAATAATAGACTAAGCAAGACTATAAAGTTACCTAACATAGGTAAGTTTAGTAGCAACTAACAAGCGTATTAGACGTTTAAGTCTTAGATAAAGGACAAGCTAAGG
>SATY01000930.1:0-15159 GCA_004335155.1 Ascochyta viciae
CTCTACACGCACCACCGCTCTTCGACTTCAATCGGCCCCCTCTACCCTCTCGAAACATTCATAAATATTCGCATTACCCTCAACACCGAAGCCTCGCACCTCTCCCTTCCGCGCTACACCCTCTACGCCTCCGAAGCACCCGCCTCCTCAACTGTCGCTTCAACCCCCAAGGCAGCCACCAATGGCTCGAAGCCTCAACCACGAAACGGCATCGACACGACAAGTCCCAACACCCCTGACACCCCAGGCACGATCTCTCCCGGTCAGCCGCCCGCTAGCGCGATTGGCGTCAGAGGCCAAAACGGGACCGTCAGATTCATGCTGGATGCCGCGCGCGCAAGAGACGAAGCCGTGCAGGTAGACAAGTACCACAAAGTCGAGGAAGAAGAGTACGAAGTGGAGGTACCCAACGACCGGGCCGACGATGCAGAAAGGCGGAGGGTGCGTTGAGTATGCTATTGGATTTTGCATTCTGAACCTTGCATCTGAATTCTGCGTCTGAAGTGTTGCTCGTTTTGCTTGCACATGCATACTAAACCCCACTTACAGAAAAAATGGGAGAAGAGCGGCAAGGGCTATTGGCAGACGTTCAAACGGCGCAAGCGCAACTCTACCCCATGCGATGAAGCTATGCCGCGTACTTCAGACATGACGCGCCATATGGCCTCGCCATGCCATGATACTCACTGGAGTGCCCAACCCCTAGCGGACCAAACACACATTCAGCGCCACAACTCTGCATATTCGTCTGAAGCGCCGTCTACCGCTTTGAATGGGCGGGAGAGACGGCATGCGCGAGCGAGGCTGAGGGTAGCGCGGGACCAAAAAGTTGCGCAGAGATCAGGGCAAGTTGACTAGGAGCTGCGATTGAAAAACCGGGAGTTGAGATGTTTTGGGAGTCGGCGGGAGTGAGTGGGGAGCAGTCATGGCAACAAGCAAGTCAACTTTATTAACTTGTTTGACGTACTTGCAAATAGCAAAGTTAGGCTAATCAAGTCTCGCTGTCTAGATTTGCTTGCGAATAAGTACGTAGGAGCTAAATTTTTCTTTTAAACGGTATTGGGCTTGTTGAGTTGGCGGCTGTACATACCTGGACTACTGTATTGAGTAAGTTGATTGAGTTGTAAGTTGTTACTTTAGATAACTGAACAGACAAATTAAGTTCCATACATCAGGCAAAACAACAAGTCAAGTATCGCCTTCTGACTTGCTTGACTTGCTTGACTTGTCTGTTGACAACTCTGGTGCGGAGGCTTTAGGATGTCTTGATCCAGCAAGGAAGAGGCGCGCGATGACGAAGACATGGCAGCGCAGGTCAAAACAGGTGGAACACTCTCCGTGTTGCAACGTAGACAGACCTCCAAATCCGACTGGTAGCTGTGCAGTCCCTCTTGTAACGCCTGTTGCTGATGACTGTAGTGTGCACCGGTAGAGGAGGAGGCTTCGGGGATGAGCTACTATTGATGGTTGTGTCTTCATTATGTGCATCTGAAGATCATCTCAATCGCCGTGGAATTGATTGATGCAGCGCTTGATCAGCAGCCACAAATATCTCAGGATCACGGTTTCTTCCCACCAAGTTTCCAGCCCTTCAGATTGAGGCCAGGCTGCCCCGCTAGATGCCTCAAGCGCGGAGGAATCAGGCTCGGTGGCGAAAGCGTCGCAATCCGGAGGTTTCGACTGATCAGCGCGCTTTTCTTGCTGCCATGCAAGAATAGCAACACCTTCAACTGACATCCTGCCGTAGCAGCGCGGTCGACGATGAGCTTGATGAGCCCAGAAAACTGATTAGCCCACGCTTGATCCCGGCGATACAAGTCGCGCATATCCTCTGTTTCGATGACCAAAAAAGCCCTTGGAAGTCTTGCAAATAGGAGGCAGATCAGATCAACCCACTCGCGATCTGTGTGCGTCCCGTTTATCTTCTGGGGATGCAGTTGCTCGGCCATATCCGCGAATGTAGCGCCAGCCTGCTGCAGCGCCTGGAAGATGATGGATTGGAAGACATCCTGGATAGTCATGTTGCGCGCGGCGGACCGCCCGGATGAAATGTTCCAGAACACGTACTCGCCACTCCCACGAAGATGGTTCACGACGTCTGCCGCGAGTTCCGTTGTCTGCGTTTGTGCGCGTGTGCCAGCTTGCAGGAGTAGGAGTGAAGCGTGTCTGTTGCTGGCCCAGTCGCGCAGCATTTTTTCGAGGCGGGCGTCGTTCATCGTGGGTCTGCGTTGAGATGATGGCTGCACTTTGGACAGAGCAACACCTGGAAGTATCTTCGGCTTGAAGAATTCGAAGATGTTTTGTAACTCCAGTCGAAATACCGCAGAATGCGTCGAGTCAAGAGTTGATTGACTCAACGTTACGATTTGACACACTTGGGTCAACCTGGCCTCCAGTCTTGCTTGTCCGTTGAATAGCTGAGACTGCCCATCGATCAGTGTTGATTGGCTCTTGAAAAGCTCCACGACCTTGGTATCGATCTGGTCGATTTTTCCTTGGCTGCTGAGGAGTTGTTTCTGTCCATCGATGAGTATCGACTGACCACTGCACACTTTCGATACACTTTTGTCGATTTCTTCAAGTTTTCTCATCTGCGCATCGAATGCGTCGGCTGTCTTCGCATCTATCTCGATAAGCTTCGCGTGATCGCTCTCGGTAAGAGCATGCACATTCCGGATCTCAACTCGTGCTCCTGCACTCGCAAGGTTCTCGACCAGGTTGGAGCAGAGTTCGATATCCGCCAGCAAGTCCTTGTACTTCAGCTCAAAAGGATCCTTCAGAGAAGACCACAGCCGGCCCCAAGAGCTCCTCTTATACCACCTCGCACAGAGTCGAAAGAACATCAAAATGCAAGTGTACAATCTTGACAAGGCGGCTGCCATGTCCGAAGTCTTGTACATATCCACATTAAGGTGCGCTCGAGGCAGTTTATCAGCAATGCTAACCAGCGCCTTTGCGAGCTCTTCAACGAGGGTTGCGCGGTTGAGAACCCCCTTCCCGTTCATGTTAGTCTCCCTTGCAACGCAGATACATGTAAACATAACATACCATCAAGACAATCTTCATCGTTCCCCACGCCAGTGCAACATACTCGGGATGATGTTGCGCCAGAGTATCCAGAATGCGTCCGTAATGCAAGATCCGAGCAGACAGCTTCTCGAGCCATTTCCGCGCACCCGTGTGCTTCTTCGATGTGTCTTCGTACGTCTGCTTTGCTTGGACTATCAGGATGTGCATGTCGGTTATCGATGCGATGTTCTCTTCTGGGACTGGGGTATTGGGGTTGATGCCTAGCTCGGCCTTGAGAAGCTCGACGGCTTTGTGGTAGGCTTCGGTTGCTACATTGCGTTTCCTATGCGCAGGGTTGTTAAATCCATTGGATGAGGTGGATGGAGTTCGTACTCTTGCCCTGGTCCTGGAGTGTACCAGGTAGCCTGGTCGCTGGTCACTGGTTGAACGGACATGGCATTCGCTGTTCTGAACACTGGCGGCTTCTCTTGCGTAAGAAGAGCTGTTTTCGAGAAATTACGTGGTCAGTCTCGAGAGTTGATGAGCTGCTGACCATCGCGCCAAAGCAAGGATGCAAGCGGGCAGTGCGCGCATGGTGGCGCAGGGCAGTGCAGGAAGGCTGAGTTGCAACTGCCAATCTCGCTCGTGAGCATCAAGCGTTGCTGCAACTATCCCACCACGAATCAATATTCAATCTCACCGGACCGTCAGCAAGATGGCTTCCTTTCCGTTTCGCAGCACCGCGCTTGCGTTCGACAAAGATGCGTTCGCAAAGCTCAACCAACAGTCGGACAGAGCTGAGAGACCTCAAGTAGTTGCCAGCGCACTCTCCACCGACAGCTCGCGGCCAACTTTGTACGATGAGAGCGCTCTGCGCAAAGTAATGGGGGGTAGCAGAATATCGCATGACCTTGCGAAGGACAGGCGCAAGGCGTCTGGTCGCAGACGGGGGCAGATGTCCCGGGTGCAGTCAGGGCTGCAGCAGTTGCCAGACAATCGCGGTATTGCGCCACAGAAGAATATCGAGATTTACGCCCAAAGCCTGGCTCTACAACATAGGATAGCATCGAGGAATCAAAACTATCAGGCCATGACCCAGCCGTTCAATGAGTTTGGTAGCGCCCAGCCTCGCTCCAGCTTACCACCACAACAGCCCGGCCAGTCACAGCAGCGCAGCCATGCGCAGCAGGACTACGAGATGCAGGTGATGTTGCTTGAGCAACAGAACAAAAAGCGGTTACTTATGGCGCGACAAGAACAGGATAATATGCCTGGACCTCCCCTACAAAACGCCAAATCTCCACTAGGAATGTTACCACAGCTTGACAGGCTACAGCTGGGACCCCATGCGCCGCAGGAATGGCAGGAGCGGTCTGCGTTGCTTACCCAACAGAACAAAAAGCGGTTACTTATGGCGCGACAAGAGCAGGATAATATGTTTGGATCTCCCCAACAAAACATCCAATCACCACCACCAACCATCGAGGCTTTTGGGAACGGACAACAACAAGACAAATTAGCTGGAAGTCAACGGACTGGTAATGATAACACACAGCAACTACCAAAGGCATTAGAGAGGACAAACAAATTTGAGAACAAATCTCGTGGTTAGTCAGTGAGCAGTAGCAACGATGAAATGAGCTAACGAATCAGGGATCTGTCCAAGCTATACCATCTCCGAAGACGATACAGTTGGTAATAGGGAGCGTCAGAAAGCAAAATTTATCGCCTTGCAGAGCTCATCTGGGCAGCAGTACGCTATGCCTAGAATTTGGGGAACCTGAGGGCGCTTCGGGAGCCAATCAGGAGTGTCCTGGGTTCAGCTCCTGGGATCACTTGCATATGACCGGCCTCCTGGCTGAGCTAAAACATGTCCCTCTCCGCAAGCTTGAGCAGGCCCCTTTCACCAACTTTTTTTTTCGACAGCTGCCGGAACCAGAATGGATGTATTCATGAATACGAAGGCAAAGACAAAAAGATTCGAAAAAGCGACCGGTCAACCTGAGGTTGAGTTTCCACTGCACGTTCTTAGTCACTATTGTATTGCAATCTCGCTGACTCGATAAAGGACGAATTACACATCATATGTTGTTGCTCACCGCGTGGAGTGTCACTTCGAAGCCGGAAACCATGAGGAGCATGAGACTGCCACAGACTACCATGACGTGCCGCGTCTACTCGCCAATGCAAACCAGACCAGTATTCTACGGGGTCAAAAACGTTTACCAGACCTTGAGTGGTATCTTGAGGACAACCCTGCAGTTTCTTTCATTATCCGTAACACCTACGATTGTGGACAGTACCATGAAGAAATCGAAGACGAATTCCAACGATTGCCTATGCCCAAGGGAATTGGTAAGCGTCTCGAGGGCAATGTGCGACCGTATTTTTCTGTATTGCAGAGCGATGCAAGACAAGCACAGAGGACAAGACAAGTACTTCTGCCTTCAAAAGGGCTGATAAGAGCAATGCGCACTTTGTGTTCGTCTTTTCCCACAGAGCTTCGCGATTGGGATGACGAAAACAATCTCACATACCCCTATTTGCAACTATGGCACTGTAAAGACTTACTGCACGAGTCTGCAGTGGCTAAGCTTGAGTCAACGGAACAAGCGCATATTAACTCTTTGCTGGGCTACCTGGACGAAAGCGTATCCGCTGAATGGAAAGAAGCAGAAGAGCTTTTCAATGATGGCCTTGTGGACAAGAAACATTGGGCAAAGCTCTTTCGCCCCAACGAACCTATCGTCACAATGATAGATGGCGAACCTCGGGCTTACATATTGAAGAGGTGCCCTTTGGTCGAAGAAGACCAGCTTCTCCTTGACTGTCGGTCCTGGGAATTTGATGGCGAGTTCTTTCAGGATGATTTCGACTTTGAAATTGATTGGCTTTCTCAGTCTGACGTAATACCGATATCAGACTTACCCTACTTTCCTTTAAGACTGGATAAAACCGGCCTCGCTGCTAGGCTGGAGCGTCGCGGGAACACCTTCTGGTCCTGCCGCAGAAGGAGATACATCAACTATGAAGCGTTACTGGAGGGAATGAGAGTCCAAGTGGTAAGATTGCGTGACTTCTTCCCCTGGCGAGCTTGTATTGACTACTCCAGACTCAATTGCGATACATGGTTGATATGAATACGTACAAACTGATGCACCCCCCCGAAGCTGAACCACCAGCGCATGACAAACTGGAGGATCACATAATGCTTGATGATGAGTTACCAATGGCACCAGACTATCCTTTCTTTAGCCTCCTGTTGCCCGCAAAGATGAAGGGATTTGGGTTTCATAACAAAAAGTGGAGTGAGTCGATCATAGACCGTCTGAATGACTCTCACTAATGATGTGGGCAGGCGATCTACTTGTAGAGCATATCAATGACATCAAATGGGACAAGGGCGTCTTCAACGACGACTTGGTTCTTGATGACGGGAAGAAAGAACTGATCAAAGCTCTTGTCACTGTACACCTAGAGCAGAAGATCAGGGCCAAGGCCGACTTTCTGGCAGGCAAGGGCGAGGGTCTTCTCATTTTACTTCACGGAGGACCAGGCACAGGGAAAACACTCACAGCAGAAAGTGTCGCTGAGCTCGCAGAGAGACCCCTCTACCGAGTGACCTGTGGTGACATCGGTACCAACCCCGAGGAGGTGGAGAAATACCTCAACTCAGTTCTCTTCATAGGAACCACTTGGAACTGCGTGGTGCTTCTCGACGAGGCGGACGTATTTCTCGAAGAACGCACGAAATTGGACCTGCAACGTAATGCCTTGGTTTCCGTGTTCCTTCGAGTATTAGAGTACTACGACGGTATCCTGATCCTCACTTCGAACCGCATCGGCACCTTCGACGAAGCCTTCAAGTCCCGCGTGCAACTGTCCCTTCACTACCCGACTTTGACACGGGAAAACAGGTTGCGCGTTTGGGAAAACTTCGTCGCACTGCTGGAGAACCAAGATAGTGCCACCCAGTACACAGACATTCGACAGAGACTGGGATCACTCGCACAGCACAAATTGAACGGACGCCAGATTAGAAACACACTGAATACCGCACGGCAACTAGCGCAGTTCAGAGGCCAGCAATTGGGATACAAGCACCTGAACCAGGCCATTCAAAACGTCGTCGAATTTGAGAAGTACGTCACCAAGCTGCACGACGGACAGAGTGATGAGGAGTACGCAGAAGCAGCTGGGATACGACACAGTAACAAGAAGCGTAAATTAGAAGAAGATGAGGAGTGACGCATGTGTCTAAGGTTTCTATAAAGTTGATCTGCGCCAGCATTGTGGCTCATGTGCCGTCTACCACGTTGAACGGAAGGGAGAGAAAGCACGCGCAAGCGAGGGAGAGGATGGTATCAAAGCAGGGCTTGTGATGGGAGGTTGGAACTGTAATGAACAAGGAATATTGTAGGATAAAGGGCCACAAGCAGGCTTTTAGAAGTAGGAAAAGAAAAACAAAACAATGGCATAGTTTGCCCTAGGGAGATGACTGGAAAAGTTGAGTTGAGAAAGGAGTTGTATCTAGACTTTACTAGTCTGTGCGGTACAAGCTACCGGCACTTACCTCAACTTACAACTGCAACATGTAAAACACTGCATCTTGCTAGCTCTAAGCAGCCACTTGGAGAGAGGCAGGAGTGAGTAGGAAGCTTATCAGATACACAACTATATCGCCTGTCGCAGGTTGGTTCCTTCAAAAGTGGCAAGTGGCTGCTCGGAACCGGTGAGATGTAGTACGTTTGGCTCGCTTGCATCCCTGAGCTTACGTGCAGCAGGCGCGAGTGGTAGCTGAGAGGGGCGAGGTGCAGGTGTGACGTGTCCGGCAAGCCACCTTCACAGCCAGGCTGTGCAAATCTCTCCATCGTTTCTTCAGCCTCACACAATCTCTCGTTTTGTTCGAACTATTCACGGCGCCTTTTCTTCTGAGATGCCAGCGGCATAGATCAAAGCTACAGATACGATGGAACCTACGCGCGAAGAGACCAGAGCGGCTCTTGACCAGTTGATCCCATGTCCGCCGTTCGACAGTCTCTGGTACATGGCGGAAGCTGATCTTCTGTCTGTTCAAAGAATTCTTCGACTACATGATTCCTATGGATCATGGACGCAAAGTCCTCGCCTGTATACGATGTTGCACATGCTGCAATGTGACGACGCGGTTCTCGCCCAGTTTCAACGCGCAAACATCACTGACTTCTGGTTGCCCATCGACGGACCAACCCTCGCTCGGCTCGGTATCAAGATCAAGGGTACGGAATTTCTTCGAATACAACAACATGTGCTTTCGGATCCGATCTACATGAGTAACTTAGTACTGCTCGAAACAACTCATGTCCATCGGCACTTGAAGTCTGGCGATGAGCATTTCTTAGAGATGGAGCACATCAATGATGGTGCATCTTCAAGAGTGTTTCGTGTACAACACAAAACATCAGGCAAGACTTTTGCATGCAAACGTGCTCCTCGGGGTGTCGTCAGGCACCAACAAGAGCGCCTTCGGCTTTTCCTCCAAGAAATGGACATATTGCGGCGCATAGACCATCCACATATCATTCGACTCATTGCAAGTTACACTGATATGGACACATTCGCTCTCGTCCTACACCCTGTAGCCGACGAATCTCTCAAGTCTATGCTCAATCGAACGCTCTCAGTGGCCGAGCTTTCCGTCCTACGCCAGTCTTTCGGATGCTTGATCTCTGCCCTGGTATACTTACACGAAGACCGGCAAGTGAGACAAAAAGACATTAAGCCCGAAAACATCTTGTTGGGCCATGGCCGAATCTATCTTTGCGATTTCGGAATATCTCTCGATTGGTCTGGTATTGGAAAGGCCACGACTGACGGCAAACCGTTCCAAAGAACCATCGGGTACTGTGCGCCTGAGGTGATCAGTTGGCATTCACGCAACAATGCTTCCGATATCTGGTCATTGGGCCGGGTGTTCTGCGACATGATCACCGTTATAAAGGGACGCTCGCTTTCAGAGATGCTCGAGCACATTGGAGGAGGGTTGCCCGGGATCTACGATAACCCCGAAGCCATGCGAACCTGGCTTCTTGAGCTGAGGGATGAAGATGGTTACTGTACCGACAATTTACCTCTTGTATGGGCTCAAGATATGGTTGGTTTTATCACGGGCGACAGGAGTTGACACCCTATGTTTACTATTGACAGATTGCCACCAAGTCGTCACGTCGACCAACGGCGAGCACTATGGCAGCCAGAATGCTTGCCGAGACGTCTGATCTTACTCTTTCCCATACCTATGTGGCGCCGTGCTGCCGGGTTCATCTGAAAGATATGCCTAGCCGATTGACTAGGAGAATTCTGCCAATTAATAGCCTGCAGTCACTATCAAAAACCGCAGTGTCAGTAACCTCGCAGCCATTTTCGCTCTCTTCATTCTCAGCAGAGCGACTGAGATCTCTGATCGAAGATCAGCCTAATAGAGAAGCAGAGATTCTGACCATTGCGACTTTGCTGCGTACGCTGATCAAGTTAGGAAATGTGACAAGCTAGTGAGAGGTAACTCAGTTGATTGATTGTATTTGATCAGTGTCTATCTGCTTCATGTATGTGAAGCCTACTTATATACAAAGGAAATTTGGAGATAATATAATCTTGCTAAATCAAGTTTATAGGCAGTTGTAGAGCTGCTCATGTTGTAAGTGCTAAACATCTAAGCAACTAGCAGTTAGCCTATATGCTCTATCCTGCGCAACACACCCCCTAGATAGTTTAGTATAGATTATCTGTCTTCTAAGCGCCTAGTATATAACTAGAGTAATTGTCTTATAGTTATATTCTGCCTCTAACTACTTTAAGCTTCTAGTTATTAACTAGTTGCTTATAGATAGTTTTCTCTCCATTTAGCATATATAAGTGTTAATTTTTAGAGGATAAAAGTAAGAGTAAGGTTTTATAACTAACTGCGTAGCTCTATTGTTATGTAACATCTAATTGTTAAGAGAAATTAAGCATTACTCTTACTTTTACTAGGCTTAAGGCGTTCTATATAAACTGTTAACTCCCCTAATTTTTCTATTTCTTTAGCTATCTTATTAATTATAACTATATGTATGCCTAAATTTAGCTCTAATTAACTTCTACACTCCCTAGTTGCTTGTTAGCAATCCTTCTCTTATTCTATTACCCCCTAGCTGGTTGTTAGCAGCGTTAATTTGTTCTCCTCTTAGTTGCAGTAGTTCTAGGGCTCTGTTAGTAAGCTTTAGTAGTTGTTGTAACTAGATAGTGTCTAAATTAAGCTTCTCCTAGTCCTACTGTCTGCTCTTTTAAACCTTTAGCTAACATAGTATAGAAACAATCTAAGATCTAGCGCTGCGCGTGCACTGCTACTGCTAACACTACTAACACTACTGCGCGCGCCCTTGCTGCTGCTGCTGCTCTGCCCTTGCTACTACCTCTGCCTCTGCTACTGCCTTGCGCGCCTAGCGCACTGCACAGCTACTCCCTCTCCCTGCCCTTGCCTCCTCCTGCGCTAGCTTTAGCTAATTGCGTGTTGTCTGTTAGGCCTATAGGCTTGTTTAACGCTGCTGCTGTTGCTGCTATAGTTGCTACTAGCCTTGCCACCTGTGCTCTTGCCCTTGCCTTGCCCCTGCCTCTGCTGCTGCCTAAGCCCCTTGCTGTGTTGTTAGACACTCTAGAGCTAGTGCGCTAGCTAATCCCCTACGCGTACTACGTAAACACACTGCTAGTAAGCAGCTTAGCTGCGCTATACCTAGAGAACCTAGACATAGGTTTACGTAGTAGGCGCTGTAAGCGCTATGCCTTTAGGCACTCCTACTACCCCCTGTATATTGCTTAAATAGAGCTATTAGATAGTAGACTAACAGCTTGTTAGGCACCTAGCGTTAGAGCTACTAGGGATAGAGCTAGTAGACATGCTAGTTGTGTCTAATAGTATAACAACTCTAGTAAGTAACTCTATTCTAATAATTAATTACTATTTTAGCTAATTAAGTATATAGTAGGTTAGTGAGCTGCACGTTGCTATCTACATAATAAAGGAGATAGTTAATAATAGCTACTATGCCTAGACCTCTCTAGAGCGTAGATAGGTAGCTATTTATTAGGTTTTTAAGCCCTGTAGCTGCTAGGCGTGCGCTTAAAAGAGCTGCTACTAGTAGCTGCAGTAGCGTTCTACACTCTAGAGAGGAGGTTATCCTCTCTATTAGTTTTAATAAAAAAGATCTTCTCTTTCCCTACTAACTAGCTCTTTCTAGTAACTGTTTCTTTGTAATGTATACTGTATAGGTTAAGGTGTGTTAAAAAGCACTTGTAAGCCTACCTAGGCAGCGCTTTTATAAGTCTGTTAGCTAGCATCTTGCTTGTTTTTAGATATGTTACCTTAATTGTTCCCTTAGTGTACTCTTGTTTTAACTATATGTTTTAAATGTCTACATAGCGCAGCTAGGTAGTAAGCTACTTACTCTCTTTAATAACTAATTAGATTATTTATTAGTTGTTATAGAAGATCTTCTACAGCACCCCTAAGTCTAAACAGAGTTCTGTTAGAAATTGCTTTAGAGCAATTAACTCTTTAGCTACATGCTCTAACGCAAGCAACTTAGCTTCTGTTATAGAAGTAGTTACAGTTAATTAGCATGCTGCTTTCTAGATAATTAGACCTCTAAACAACTAGACTATATACCCTTAAGAGGATCTACAACTCTCTTAATTATTAGCAAATAACGCGTTGCTATAGATAAGTAATTAACTACTATTATAAGCTCTGTACCTTATACCTAAGTGCTTAGTTTTGTAGAGGTACGCTAGTACTTAAGCTGCTGCTTTAAAGTAAGCTACTCCTAGATTAGTTAAATAGTAGAAGAGTTAGGAGGCAGCATGCGCTATATCTAGTTAGATTATAATTGCTGTGTAGAGTATAGACCTAACCTACTCCTAGTAAGCTTTAACTTCTTGTTTTAAAGCTTTCCTAGTATGCTTAAGCAGCTCTTCTGTTAGTAATAGTACTAATAGGAAGGATCTATTGCCTACAACTTTAAACTTAGTAGCTATTTTCTTGATATAGGCGTTATAGGCGAGTGTTATAGTTCTAGCAGATCTATCTTATATAATCTAAATGCCTAAGAACTATTTAGCAGCTCTATAATCCTTAATCTGGTACTTGCTTATTAATGAGCTTATTAGCTTCTCAGCAGACGCTTGATTGTTGTTGTAGAAGGTAAGAAGGATATTGTCTACATAGAATAGTAGCACAATTTTCCACTTAGCGTTAAAGAAGAGGCAAGGCTCCTCTTTTAACGCTGTTAGTCCAAGCTCCTAGAGGGTGCTAGAGAGCTCCTTATACTATAGTAATAGAGAATCCTGTAGTCTATAAAGAGCTTGCAGTAGTAGCACTACCTTTTCTAGTTTCTAGAAGCTATTAGGTAGCTTACAGAGCACCTAGGGTTAGTCCTAGCAGCTTGTATTAAGAAAAGCTCCTGCAACATCATACTACTAGAGTTCTAGGTTAAATTAGGCTGCTATAGCTACTATAGTGCAGAAAGATTAAGAAGCAAGCATTATAGCGTAAGTAGAGACAATTAAATTCTTAGCCTAGAGGTCTCCTCTAACGCATATTTAAGCTTTGCACTTAAGAAAGTAGCTATCTTAGTTAAACTTGTAGGTAAACACCTATTTAAGCAGTAGGAGTTTTGCTGTAGAGCTTAATCTGTTAATTTCCACCTAGGTCTTTTTCTTAATTAGAGTTATAATCTCTTTTTCGCATGCCTAGCAGAAAAGAGCTCCTAGTAGGTAGTAGGAAAGATCTTTCTACATCTTTAGGAGAGGTGGAAGATCGTCTTAGTGTATCTATTAATTTAGTTAGATATCTCTCTTATTTTGTAAAGTAGTGGCAATAATTACTAAGTGTAATGTAAGGTGCTTCTTTCTATTGCTATACTTATCTATCTAATCTATTAGTAGAGATAGAAGCTATAAGTACTAGTTGTAAGGCTAAATTAAGCTTATTACTGCATACTAGCTTGCTCTATTATTAGCTAGTTTGTTATGTTCTCTATTCGCAATCTAGTAGCTCTGCCTAGTTAGTAGGCCCTAGACTCTACGCTAATAAGAGCGCTAGCTACTAGCCTTATCTGCTCTTTCTATTGTTCTCTAAGATAGAGGGGTAACAATCTGTAATACAAAGGATAGATTATTAAGATTCTAGTTGCCTACTAGGTTGCTCTCTTCTTTTATAGTTAAGTGCACTTCCTGTAAACGCCTAGTTAGGTCCTCCTCTTGTTAAGGAGCTTCCCTGCTACGTACTAGTTGCTCTAGTTCTAGTGTTTAGTTAGAGGAAAGTAGGCCTATCTCTTAATTTTGCATTAAACAGATCTCTAGCAGTTAGCTAGCTAAGCTAACTGCGCGTTTAGTCTCTTCTACAGGAGCTCCCTCTATACTAGACTAGCTATCTAATGCTAGAGTTTCTTCCTAAGTGTCACCCCTAAGCTGTTAGTTAGTAGGCGAATTAATCAATAGGTCCTGCTTAGTAATAGGGAGTTTAATTGCTTCTCCTACATCTATTATCTCTCTAGGTTTATGTAGGAGGTCTACAAATACAGCTAACTTAGCTACTAGAATAGTAGTAGACTTGTTAGTTTTGTTGTAAAAGAGCTTCTTGTTAAAGGTTACCTTGTGCGTTGTGATAACCTAGTTAAGTGTAGGGACCTATATCTAGTATATGTTAGATGCTTAGTAACTAACTAAGTAACTAATATAGCCCCTAGGAGTGACTTTGAAGCTTCTCCTATTACGCCTAGCCACTCTTTCCCTATTTAATAGATAGGCACGGCAACTGTAGGCGTATATCCTACTCTAATTAGGTCTTAGATTAGCTGTAAGTGCTCTTACCCGCTCTAGTTTATACCAGCAGAAATAGTAAGTAAACTAGTGATTAAGCTCTTTATTAGGACTCTGCAGATTGTTTAAGTGCATTAGACTTATGTTGTAGAGCTATGCTGCTGCTGCAACAACTTCTAGCTAGAGCTTCTTAGGTAGGTTAGCACTACTCCTTATTTTAATAGATTTAGTAATTATTTCCTACTCTACTTACTTAGCTGCTCTATTTAGTTTGTGTGTGTATAGAGGAACCTACTCTATATTAATTCTTTGTTTAAGCGCCTAGCGTTTGTACGCAGAGCTTCCTCTCTATAAGAGTGTAGCAGTATTGTTGTCTTAGCTAATTTTGCAGATTTAGAGCTTGTACTAAGTAGCAACCTAGCTTAAAAAGTTTGTAAGCACCTATAATATCTTAACTTAAGTTTTACCCTGTAGGGTATAAACAAAGAGCTTTCTACTATAGTACTTCTTAATTAAAAGTACCTATAGCTCTCCTCCTCTTCTAAGTAGTATATTAAACAAATCCTACCTGCTTCTCTAAAACAGCTTAGCAGGCTTTTTGCGCTTTTGTTAGGAAATTACTTGCTTAGCATAAGTTGTAGCATAGATCTTACAATCCTTCTAGAGTGTCTTATTAATAAGCACGCTGCGCGCTTCTTTTACTAGAGCCTATAGTGCTTTAGGTTCTAGGTGTTCTGTACGTGCGTGCTATAGGTGCTCTAGAGAGCTCCTAGGGTATAACTTATAAGATTATTTTGTTACTATGTTTAGAATAGGAGAGTTAAAATAGCAGGAAAGTAGCTTATATTTAAAGAAAGTAAGGTTGTAAGCACGCTTAAGCGTAGCACACATAATGCTCTTATTTAAATTATTAATATAACTAACGCGTAAAGAGCTATCTAGCCCTAGATACTAAACTCTTTTCTTCTAGAGGCGTGCTTTAGAAATAATATTAACACAGAACTCCTCTACTACTATAACGTCCTAATCTAGCCCTTAGCCGTTTTGTGTCTCAATTTTGTGGCTGGATTTTGGGAGGAGACTTGTCTAATACATTTGCAACAGTGCTATGAACGACAGCGATTACAGCAATAGTATTGCCTTACACTCTCTAGAAGTTAATTCTTCCAAACAACAACGTCTATTTATTATCATTCTACAGACCCTAGACTTGCGGCAGTGCTATTTATTTACACTTACAACAACTCTGTTGTTAATAACTAACTATTAACTACCTTATAAGTAACAACCTAAGCTACTCTATGCCTTGCGCAG
>SATY01000931.1:0-15136 GCA_004335155.1 Ascochyta viciae
TCTGTCTAGGTGCGCTCTTAACACGTTGTTAATTAGAGCCTAGCACGTAGCTAGTGCATTAGTTAGCCTAAATAGCATAACTAGGTACTTGTAATAACTCTAACAGGTTCTAAACGCTGTTTTTTATTCCTTGCCTTTTTTTATGTGTATAAGGTTGTACGCTCTATGTAAGTTAAGTGTAGTAAAGTACTATGCTCTACTAAGTCTATTTTATAACTCCTTAATGTTTAGTAGTACATATTAATTCTTAATTATAATATTGTTAAGCTTTTAGTAGTTAACACATAGGCGTAGTAAGCCGTCTTTCTTGGGTACAAAGGTAATAGAAAATCCTACTAGGAATTCTAATTCTTTAATAAATCCTTTTTTAAGGTTTTCCTTAATGTACTTGCGTAGTACCTTAAGTTCCTTTTCTAAGAGTCTATATATAGGTCTAAAGGGTAGTTCCTTCTCTTCCTAGAGCTTAATGTTACAGTCTTGTAGTTTGTGCTGTAGTAATGCCTTTGTAGTCTTCTTATGCTAGAAGAGTTCTATGTAACTCTTGTATTTATCTAGAATGTTAGGAGGTGCACTGTTCTTCTCTTTAACTACTAACTATTGTTTCTTTATGTTGTAGTTAACTGCTCTATCTTAGCACATCTTATGTGTTAAAGAGATATTATTAATCTTCTTCTTATCTACTAACTGCAGCGTGCGTTGCGTAGGCATTAATGCAGCTGTGTAGTGCTTGCATCTACTAAATAAGATTTGTTACTTTTTCTAGTTAACATGTGGATTATGCTCTCGTAACTATAGTAGTCCTAATATAACATTGTAAGCAGCTATCTTAAGAATATTAAGGTCTAACTTCTCTTTATAGTTGTATATCCTTAGGGGGGCACCTTAAACTTTAAGCATAATTTTCTCTTCCCCTAGCATTAGCTCTTTATTAGCTACTTGTAGTGGGTACAGTTCTTCTTTATACTATAGCTAAAGTCTAGCTTCTTCTACTGCCTTACAGGATATGTAGTTTCCCTAGGCTCTTAAGTCTAACAATGCTAATAGCTCTACTCTATTTAGTATAAAAGTAAGCTTAATAAGGCAATTAGTCCTAATAGAAATAATAGATTAATCCCTAGCGCTCTCTAGCGCTGTCTTAAAAAAGACTCGTTTTTAAATCTATTATGTTCCTTGTGTCCTTAGTGAACCTTATAGTTCTAATTTAAGCAGTTCTGCTAGTGCGCGTTGTAGCACTGTCTATTAAATACTAACTGCATCTAAATAATTGCTTAAGGGTTGTTTGTTCTAGAAAAGTAAGCATAGTTGTGTTTGTTAATAAAGTGCATTTTATATAAGTTGTTCTTACAGTTATACTACTGCGCACAGCAAGAAGTGTATCCCTTAAGAAACTACTAGTTATTAATCTTAGTGTTGTAATATACTTTGCATAGGTTATTACTACAAGCTATCTATGTAAGGTCTCTATGTCTAGAATTTCTAATGTCTAGACTGTACTAGGGTTGTAGGCTAGCTAAAGGCAACTACAAGTGTTGTTGTATTTACTAGTTGCTTTACTGTAATTTCTTTTTACACTACAGTTAGTCTTTAGCTTCTTTAAGATCTTTTAAGGCGTTATAGTAGTTAGTAATGTCTTGTTTAAGTTGTTTAATAAGTCTATTTATTACTAGTTTGTATTCGCTGTGTTCTAAGTCTTTCTTGTAACAAATAAGCTTCTTGCACTACTGCGTATAAGCTGCCTTATTCTGTTAACGTGTGTGCTCTATCCTACAACAGTTACGTTGCTGTTGTTAGGTGCTAGTTTCTTTAACTGTTAAAGATTAAGAACTATCTAAGAGGTTGTCTATCTTGTGTTGGTAGTCCTTTGTCTCTTTATATAGTATTCCAACGTTGTTAAGCATAGCTTGTTTAGTAGCAATGTCTTCTAGTTTGTGTTTAAGAACTATAAGCTCTTTGCCTTTAAGGCTAAAGTAGTAACTTCCTTGCCTTTAAAATAGTCTGCTGTGCCTTTTACTTATTTTAATAACGTTTCTATCTATGTAGCATTTAATTGCCTTGTAGTGTTAATTGCTGTTAGTGATTATTTCTTCTTTGTCCTCTTTAGAGTTGTAGTAAGGAGTTAACTTACAAATAAGAGGTTTAATACATTTATTATTATTCTTAGGACTAGACTCTAGGTCCTCTATAAGTCGTCCTATGTTATTAGTAACTACTTCCTAGTTACTAGCATCTGCGGTATCTACTTCGCAGGTAAGGATATTAAGCTATTAAAGAACTTTATTCTTTATCTTATAGTCTCTAGCGAAGTAGCCTAGTTTGCTATAGTTATAGCAGTCCTTGCTACTGTTCTTATAAGAGTAGTGTCCTCCTCTACCCTTTGCGTTCTACTGTCCTAAGTAGCAGTCCTTTGTTAAGGTTTAAGAGATCTATAGCCTTTAGTCTAAAGTATCTACTTTGCGTGTTACTGTAAATGCGTTAGCTAGTGTTCAGCTAATAACGTCCTCCTTGTTGTCCTTAGTTTAGGTTGTTGCGCTATTATTTCCTTAGTAGGCAATTACTAGCGATAGCAACAACACGCGTCCTTAGGTTGTTGTAAAGTTCTTGCTAAAGTTTATATAGTTGTACATTAATGTTAATAGAGGTATTAATAAGGTTATTAAGGTTATTAGTACTTGCGCTAGTGCGCATAAGTTCCTCCTTAACCTTAGGCTTTAGTCCTTGTTTGAACATAGTTATTAGAGTAGTGTTGTCTTAGTTAGTGTTAGCAGCAAGCTGTTAAAACTCTGCAGCGTAATTAGTAGCTAACTTGTTCTACTTAATCTTCTGAATATTGCGTTTAGCGATAGTAGGTTCATTAGAGACTCTAAAGATTGGTTTAATCTTTTCTTTAAAGTTGTTAAAGTTGTTTATTAATTTATCTACTTTAGCTAGTGTGTTACTAGCTTAAAACTATTGCACAAAAGGTTTAATCTATTAAAAAGCTTTGCTACGCATGTAGCTAGCAACAAGGACTACTTGTTTGTTTATAGGAACCTTCTTACCCTAGAATATAAAGAAGAGGTCCTACTGTATAAGCTAGTTATTAAGCTTGCTGTGTTCTCTATAGTATTAATCTAGTTTGTTAATGTTTATAACGCTTAAGGTGTAGACAGCTCCTTCTGTGTCTACATCTATGCTAGAGCTGCTAGGGGTAGCGCAAGATCCTACAGTACTTATCTTAAAGGTGTTTAAAATGTTAAGTTTTACACTTTAGACAAAGTCTATAAGTGATTGTTTAATTAGGCCTTAGGGATAAGTACGTGCAGGGGTTCTTAAAGGGGTAGTTGTCTAGTTAAAGACTATGGCCACTAGGGTTTACAAGGAAGAGTATAGAGTAGACTATCTGTTTTGCAAGCAGGGTTAAGATATTCTAATAACAAAGTTAATTAACAAAGTTAGACACAAACTATAAAAGTTATATTCCTTTAATCTATATACTAAGGAGATCTAATGCTTGTTAACAAGCGACTTGAGTTAGTCTAATAAAATACATAAGAGTGCTTGTAGATAAGCATATTGTACTATGCTTGTTAATAAGTGGTTACGTGTGTTATGCTTATTAGCAAGTAGTTACGTAACAACCCTAGGTGTTCTATCTTTCTCTACTTGTTGTTCCTTTAGGGAGGAGTTAAGGGTTTAGTTAGATAGAACTTATTGCTCTGCTGCACCTTCTGCATAGGATCGTAACAGGTCCTAGGGTCCTAGGTTAGTATCCTTCTCTTTTTATAAAGAAATAACTAAGAAATAACTAGAAGAGAGCTTGTTTTTCTATAGGTAGAGGTACCTATTCTCTACCTACTTTGCAGGGCTAAAAAACAAGGTAAAAAGGCTGTCTTAGTTTTACTATTCTTGTCTTAGACTTTGTTCTTACTAGCCTAACAAGTAGACCTCTGGGAATAGAGAGTAAGATTAGAAAGCAGAAAACTAAGTAAAGGCTTATTGCTATCTATTGTATAGAAAGATTAGATTTTTAAGATTTTAGTGTTCTTGCGGATAAGATCTTAGATAAGATAAGATTGTCTAATAAATGTAGGGTGGTCTGTGCTTGCTGAATTCAGAAATTTGAACAGTAGAGCAGCAGGATTACACCTAGCAGCGCAAGGCATTCAGATAGCTTAAGGCTCTAAGATTTTTAGGAGAGTATATCCTAGATACGTTAAGATAGATTCTAATGAGTTTAGGCTGTGCTAGGTCTTATTTTAGATTTTTTGTTTGTGGGTGTTGTGTGTAAGTAAGTAATTAAACACTAGGATAACCTTATAGATAGCGCTAAATTAACTAGACTTGCTACAACCTTTAAGCCTTGCGCATGCGCGTTTAAGTAGGCTTAGTACATTAAGGTAGTTAATTACAACCTGCTAGTCTGCTGTACTAAGACTGTCTAAGCGCATCTAAGTGTTGAGTTTCATACTTTAGACAAAGTCCGTAAGTGATCGTTCAATTAGGTCTTAGAGATAAGTACAGGCAGGGGTTCTTAGGTAAAGTAGTTGTCTAGTTAAAGACTATAACGACTAGGGGTTGCAAGGAAGAGTATAGAGTAGACTGTTTATTTTGTAAGCAGAGTTAAGTTATTCTAATAACAAAGTTAATTAATAAGATTGAATATAAACTATTAGAGTTGTGTTCCTATATATTATCAACTATATAAAATCCTAGAGCTTACTTGTTAAATTATAAGGTTTGCTATACTAAGCTAGAAATCTTACAAAGCTTGTTATAAGCTGCGTAAGCTAGTTACATACGTTAATCCTTCTTACGCGCTAAAGCGTAAGCTTATAGATCTACTTATAAGCTAGGTTATATAATCTATTCTGTGTGTTATTTGTTACTAGCCTATAAGGGGCTTTGTTCAGTTAGTACAGAAATAATTAGCTAAGAGAATCTAAGATTGTAACACTATCTCTCTCTCTTACTAGATTGGTCTTAAATTGTAATTGTGTCTTTATAAGCGTGCCCTACATCTTGTCTTAAGGTTTAACTGTTGTTATGTCTTCTAATTCTTAGAAGAAGCAATTACGCCTTGCTCTAGAAATACAACAACACAAGACCCTTGCTAATATACCTTATAATTATTATTTTGCTAACAACTATAAGTGCTTTATTATAGCATTAAAGAGTTTATGTTGTTTAAAGTGTTCTAAGTGTATGCGTATTTGTTACGATCCTATGCAGGGAAGCAGCACAGCAATAAGTACTAGCTAACTAGACCTCTAACTCCTCTCTAAAGGAACAACAAGTAGAGAAAGACAGAACACCTAGGGTTGTTACGTAACTACTTGTTAACAAGCATAACACACGTAACTGCTTATTAATAAGCATAGTATAATATGCTTATCTATAAGCACTCTTATGTATTTTATTAGACTAACTCTAGTTGCTTGTTAACAAGCACTATATCTCCTTAGTATATAGATTATAAGAACACAACCCTTATAGTTTGTGTTTAACCTTGTTAATTAACTTTGTTATTAGAATATCTCAACCCTGCTTTTAAACTAGATAGTATACTCTGTACTACTTATTGCAACTCTAGTCGCTATAGTCTTTAACTAGACAACTACTCCACCTAAGAACCCCTATACCATACTTGTCTCTAAGACCTAATTAAACAATCACTTACAGACTTTGTCTAAAGTGTAAAACTTAACATTTTAAACACTTCTAAGATAAGTACTGTAGAATCTTGCGCTACTCCTAGCAGCTCTAGCATAGATGTAGACACAGAAGGAACTACTTACACCTTAAGCGTTATAAACATTAATAAACTAGATTAATACTATAGAGAGCGCAATAAGCTTAACAACTAGCTTATGCAATAGGATCTCTTCTTTACTTTCTAAGGTAAGAAGGTTCTTGTTAACAAACAAGTAGTTCTTGTTGCTAGCTACATGCGCAGCAAAGCTTTCTAGTAGATTAAACCCTCTATTTAACAGTTCTAAGCTAGAGAAGCACTAGCTAAAGTAGATAAATAGATAAACAACTTCAACAACTTTAAAGAAAAGATTAAGCTAATCTTTAGAGTTTCTAATAAACTTACTATTGCTTAACACAATATTTAGAAGATTAAGTAGAATAAGTTAGCTGCTAATTACGCTACAGAGTTTTAGCAGCTTACTACTAACACTAACTAAGATAACACTACTCTAATAACTATGTTTAGACAAGGACTAAAGCCTAAGGTTAAGGAGGAACTTATGCGCACTAGCGCAAGTGTTAATAGTCTTAACAACCTTATTAATACCTCTATTAACATTAATGTACAACTATATAAACTTTAGTAAGAGCTTTGTAACAACCTAAGAACGTAAGTTGTTGCTATCACTAGTAACTGTTTAGCACTAAGGAACTAATAGCATAATAACCTAAACTAAGGAAAACACTATTAGCCTAACACTAGCTAACGGATTTACAGCAATACGCAGAGTGGATACTTTAGACTAAAGGCAATAAACCTATTAAACCTAAACTAAGGGCCACCACTAGGACGCTAGAATAAGAAGAAGGGTAAGAGAGGACACTACTCTTATAAAGATAGTAGTAAAGACTGCTATAGCTGTAGCAAACTAGGCTACTTTGCAAGAGACTGTAAGATAAAGAATAAGATTCTTTAACAGCTTAATATCCTTACCTAAAGAGACAATAACATAGATGCTAGTAACTAGGGAATAGTTACTAAGGATATAAAACAACTTATAGAAGATCTAGAGTCTAGTTCTAAGAATAATAATAACTGCATTGTGCCTCCTATTTGTGTAGCAACACCTTACTTCAACCCTAAAGAGGACAAAGGAGAAATATACACTAACAGCAATTGCTCCTATAGCACAATCAAATGCTGTTTAGAAGGAAATATTATTAAGATAGGCAAGAAACATTGTAGATCTTTCTAACAACAAGGAACACGCTACTTTAGCCTAGAAGGCAAGGAGCTACTTGTTATTAAACAGAAGCTAGAGGAAATTGCTTCTAAGCAAGCTATGCTTAATAGCATAGGAACACTATATAAAGCGAAGAAGGAAAACCTTATAAAAGGCCCTTAACCTTTATCAACAGAAGTTAGAGAAACTAGCACTTAACGCTAGCAACGTAATTGTTAAAAGGAACAACACACACGTTGACAAAACAAAGCAGCGTACGCGCAGTAGTGTAAGAAACTTGTCTATTACAAAGAAGACTTAGAACAGGGCAAGTATAATCTAAAGATTAACAAACTTATTAGACAACTTAAACAAGATATTACTACCTGCTACAACACTCTACACGACCTTACAGAAGCTAAAGACTAACTATAGTATAAAAAGAAACTGCAGCGCAGCAACAAATGCATACAACAGCACCTACAGCTGCCTATAACTAGCCTACAACCCTAGTATAATCTAGATATTAGAAATTCTAAACATAGAAGCCTTACGTAAACAGTCTATAGTAATAACTAATGCCACGCACACTACTACGCGAAAATCAACAATAGGTAGTTTTTAAAGAGACACACTACCTGTTGCACTTAGTAGTACAACTACAAAAACAACCTATGCAAAATATACTTTATTAACAAGCACAGCTATGCTTACTTTTCTAAAACAGACAACCCTTAAGCAATTATTTAGATGCAGTTAGTAATTAATAGACAGTGCTACAACGCGCACTAGCAAAACTGCTTAAACCTAGATTACAAGGCGCACTAAGGACACAAGGAAGCTAATAGATTTAAAAACAAACCTTTTTTAGGACAGCGCCTAAGAGCGCTAGAGATTAATCTAGTAATAGCATTAGGACTAGTTGCCTTATCAAGCTCACTATTATACTAAATAGAGTAGAGCTATTAGCATTGTTAGACTTAGGAGCTTAGGGAAACTACATATCCTAAGAGGTAGTAGAAGAAGCTAGACTTCAACTATAGTACAAAGAAGAACTGTACCCACTACAAGTAGCTAACAGAGAGCTAATGCTAGGGGAAGAAAGAATTACGCTTAAAGTTTAAGGTGCCCCCCTAAGAATACAGAACTATGCTAATAAGTTAAACCTTAACATTCTTAGGACAGCCGCCTACAATGTTATATTAGAGCTACTATAGTTACAAGAGCACAATCTAAGAATTAATTAGAAGTAACAACAAATCTTATTTAATAGATGTAAGCACTGCACTACTGCACTAATACCTACGCAACGCACACTGCAGTTAGTAAATAAGAAAAAGATTAAAAAAACATCTCTTTAATATATAAGACACGCTAAGATAAAGCAGTTAACTACAACTTTCGCACTAAGAAGGTAGTAGATAAGCAGTTAGTACTTAAGGAGAAGAATAGTGCAACTCCTAACATCCTAGATAAATACAAGAGTTTCAAAGAACTCTTCTATAATAATAAGATAGCAACAGCATTGCTGCAGAACAAGCCTTAGGATCACAAAATCATCCTACAGGAAGAAAAGGAACTAATTTTTAGACTAATCTATAGATTATTAGAAAAGGAACTTAGTGTACTACGCAAGTATATTAATAAGAACCTTAAGAAGAGCTTTATACAACCCTTAACATCTCTAGCAAAATACTCCATTATCTTTATACTAAAAAAAGATAGCAGCCTACGCCTGTGTGTCAATTATTGTAAACTTAATAACATAACAATCAAGAATTAATACCTACTACTAAACATATCAGAATTACAGGATTAGTTAGCTAGAGCAAAGTTCTTTACAGCCTTAGACCTAAGAGGAGCGTACAACCTCATTAGGATAAAAGAAGGCAAAGAATAAAAGACAGCGTTTAGAACACACTATAGTTACTACAAGTACTTAGTTATGCCCTTTAGGCTTACTAATGCGCTAGCTATGTGTTAGACATTAATTAACAACGTGCTACAGGCTTACCTCAACAAGACAGCAGTGGCATACCTTAATAACATCTTAGTATACTTAGAGACCTTAGAAGAATATATCCTACATGTTAAGGAAGTTCTCACATGCTTAGGAAAAGCAGACCTACAACTTAAACTAGAAAAATGCAAGTGGCATAAGGAAGAAGTAGAGTTTCTTAGCTACGTTGTAGGAAGAAACAAAGTCAAGATAAGCGAAACTAAGATTTAGGTTATAAAGGATTAGCTAACACCTAAAACTGTTAAGAACATTTAAGAGTTTCTTAGGTTTATTAACTTTAACTAACGCTTTATTAAGGATTACTCTCTAAAAGCCTTACTGCTTACTAAGCTCACGCAGAAGGATACACTATTTAAGTAGGAATAGGAACAAGAATAAGCTTTTAAGTTACTTAAGCAATCTTGTGTAGAACCGCCCACTATAATTACGTTTAAAAGTAAAAAGCCACTTTAAATTAAAACTAATGCCTTAGATTTGGCATTAGGAGCATGCGCAACACAAGAACAAAATAGCTTATAGCACCTAATTGCCTACTACTTACGCAAATTCTTAGGCCTAGAAGAACGCTACAATGTGCACAATAAAGAACTTTTAGCTATTATCTTAGCGCTTTAGCACTAGAGAATCTATGTAGAAAGCTGCTTAGACCTTACTATGTATACTAACTACAAGAACCTAATACAGTTTACAACAACTAAGATTCTTAACAAAAAACAAGTTAGAAAGTTAGAGATGCTAAGCTAGTATAAGTTTTACATACTGTACACCCTAGGTAAAGACAATAGCAGAGCCAACGCACTTAGTTAACAACATAACCTTATTAGAACAAAGACAATCAATAAGCACGCTATACTTAGAATCAACAAAGATAGATCCTTAGGACCATCACAGCAGCTCAACAATATAATGAAAGTTTAGCAAGAACAGCGCATTCTATTATAAGTACTAGAGGAACTTTAAAAAGGAATTATAGCTAGTTATTACAACAACCTGCTACATAGACACCTTACAATTACACGCACAATAGAACTTATTAGAAGACATTATAAGTTTTGCAACATAAAAGACAAGGTTACCTAATTTATTAAAAACTATGTTAACTGTTAACAAAACAAGCACAGTACACATACAAAATATAGAGAAATATAAGCAATAGAGCCTCTAACAGCACTATAAATAAACATTACTATAGACTTTGTCACATAGCTACCTATTTCTAAGGATCTTGTTACAGGATATGCCTACGACTTAATCTTCGTTGTAGTAGATAGATTTACTAAACGCGCTAAGATAATACCCTTTTAACACAACTACACTGCAGAGCAACTAGCTTAAGTGTTCTTAGATTAAGTAATTAGATACTACAGCATACTAAAATCTGTTATTAGCAATTAAGATAAGCTCTTTACGTTAAACTATTAGACTACGCTGCTAGCAGCTAGAGGTACTAAGAAGAAGCTTTTAACCGCCTATTATCCGCAAACAGATAAATAGACTAAAAGAACAAATCAGACTATAGAAACATATCTTAGGATATACAGCAACTAGTAGTAGAATAACTAGGTTTTGCTGTTACCTATAGCACAGATTGCGTACAACAACAAATTATTAGAAGTAATAAGCACAACGCTGTTCTTTGCAAATTATAAGAGACACCTAAATCTCTTTACTAGAAGCCTTAATACGCCTGTTTAGACAGAATCAGCGATATCCTTAGTAGCTAAACTAAAGGAAGTACACTAGAAATCACTAGAAAACATTAGCAAGGCTTAAGAACAAGCAATCTCTTATGTTAACTAGAAAAGAAAAACAGCACCTTAGCTAAAAGAGGAGAATAAAGTCTATCTCCTTACAAAAAAACTTTAAACGCAAAGACCTACAAAAAAACTAGACTACATTAAAGTTAGACCCTTTTTTATTTCTTAGTAGATAAGCCTAGTTAACTATAGACTTAATATGCTAAAAGATGTAAAGATCTACCTAGTGTTCTACATCTTCTTGTTAGAACCAGCTAACTACAGAACGCCTATCTAGAAGAACTTCTAATTTCAAGCTAATGGCAAAGATGAATAAGAAGTTGAAAAAATAGTAACACATAAAGGAAACAGCAACTAACAAAGGTACCTAGTTAAATAGTTAGAATACCTAGACTCTAAAAACACATAGGAACCAACTATGCACCTTAAGAGCTGCTGCTAATTAGTACGCAAGTACTATAATTCGCTACAGACTCTTTAATTAAACTAAGAGCACTCTAGGTAGCTAGCGAGGCACACATACCAATAGACGCTGCTAAATAATTAAGATTAACTTTCTTAGCTAAGTCTAACTTGCCTGCCTTAAATATTCTATTTACTAAACACAGCGCCTTTTGCTGCGCGCGTTTATTTGCCTATTTTAAGATCTTCTTATTACGCAGAAGTTGCGCAATCATAGTTACAAGAAGTAACTTATCTTCTTTTACCTTTTTCTTATACTCCTTGCAAGTCTTATCTAACAACGCCTAAGACATGTTTATACATAGCTTGCTAGCTCTTATACACTTAGCACACTTTAGACCTTTTAAACTATCTAGCATAATATAGCACTTGTAGCTAATAAAGAAACAATAGTTATAAAGGACTTTAGCAGGTGTATTAGCTTAACAGATTTCTAATGTAAGATAGATTTTGCAAGTGTATAAGGACATCTTAACTTATAGGTTACTAGATACAGAGATTACAGATTATATAAGACTCTAAAGGACAATCACATAGTTTAATAACAAACTAAAAAGAGAGAGGAGATAGTGTTACAATCCTGTGCAAGGAAGTGGCACAGCAATAAGTACTAGCTAACTAGACCCTTAACTCCTCTCTAAAGGAACAACAAGTAGAGAAAGACAGAACACCTAGGGTTGTTACGTAACTGCTTATTAACAAGCATAACACACGTGACTGCTTATTAATAAGCATAGTACAATATGCTTATCTATAAGCACTCTTATGTATTTTATTAAACTAACTCTAGTTGCTTGTTAACAAGCACTCTATCTCCTTAGTATATAGATTATAAGAACACAACCCTTATAGTTTGTGTTTAACCTTGTTAATTAACTTTGTTATTAGAATATCTTAACCCTGCTTTTAAACTAGATAGTATACTCTGTACTACTTATTGCAACCCTAGTCGCCACAGTCTTTGACTAGACAACTACTCTACCTAAGAACCCCTATACCGTACTTGTCCCTAAGACCTAATTAAACGATCACTTACGGACTTTGTCTAAAGTGTGAAACTTAACAGTATTAGGCGTCTATGCGTAAATTTGTTCTAGGAGTTATTAGACTGTACTAGCAAGGAGTATAAAGCAAAAGTGAAAGCAGATAAGAAACTGCTAGCTAAAGTAATTGCGCAATTGTTGCGCAACAAGAGGATACTTACGTAAGCAAAAGGTTAGGCGTATTACAAGACTAAGTGCCTTGCAAATAAGTTAGAGGAATCTAGCAAGGATGTCTAAGCAGAAGATCTAAATTGTCTAGCTATAGATACGCTAACTAGTTATGCTCTAGCTATGTAGGCTACTCTTAATCTCATTAATACTTCTGCGAACTTTAGTACTAGTTTAGCAGTTAGTAGCAGTTTGTAAGGTTTATAACTAGTTCTAAGTGTTTTCTAAGTGTGTGTAGCCTACCTATTTAACATGTACTCCTTATCTAGTCCTTTTCCTTAGTATGTTATTATTTTTTCAACTTCCTATTTGTTGTCAACATTGACCTAGTAATAGAAGTCTTTTTAGATAGGCGTTCTAGAGCTAGCTAGTTCTAATAGGGATATATAGGACACTAAATAAATCTTTGCATTCTTTAGTAGATTAAGTCTATAATTAACTATGCTAATCTATTTAGAAATAAAAAAGAGTCTAATTTTAACGTAGTCTAGTTTTTTTGTTAATCTTTGCTTTTGAAGATTCTTTGCAAGGAGACAGACTTTATCTCCCTCCTTTAGCTAAGTTGCTGTTTTCTTTTCTTGTTAACATATAAGATTGCTTGTGACTAAGTCTTACTAATGTTTTCTAGCGATGTCTAATGTACGTCTTTTAGTTTTACTACTAAGGATATTGCTGATTTTGTTTATACTAGTGTATCTAGTGCTCTAGTAAAGAGATAAGGGTGTTTTCTATAATTTGCGAAGAACAGTGTTGTGCCTATTACTTATAATAACTTGTTATTGTACGCAATCTGTGCTATAAGTAATAGCAAAACCTAGTTATCTTGTAGCTAGTTGCTGTAGATCCTTAAAAATGTCTTTGTAGTTTAATTTTTTCTCTTTGTTTGTCTGTTTATCTGCAGATAGTAGGTGGTAGAAAGCTTCTTCCTAGTACTAATAGCTGCTAACAGCGTAGTCTAATAGTTTAACGTAAAGAGCTTATCTTTGTTGCTAATAATTAATTCTAGAATGCTGTAGTACCTTACAATCCTATTTAAAAATACTTAAGTAAGCTGCTCTGCAGTGTAACTATATTAGAAAGGTATTCTCTTAGCAGCTTTTGTAAATTAATTAACTACTACTAATATTAAGTTGTAGGTGTATCCTGTAACTAGATCCCTTGAATTTAGTAGCTGTGCAGCAAAATCTATTATAATACATATCTATAGTGCTGTTAGTAGCTCTATTGCTTACATCTTCCTATACTTTGTGTAAGTACTATTTTTATTCTTCTAGTAGTCTACACAATTCTTAATAAACTTAGTAAGTTTTTCTTTTATAAGTAAGAACCTATAGTATAGTTTACTAAGTTTTTTTTGTTTATATAATACTAGGATGTCTAGGTAGTGATTTGCTTTAATAACTATCTATTACTTCTTTTTATAATTCCTTTAGTACTTCTGTTAGTATGCGCTGTTTCTGCTAAACTTATATTATGTTGTTAAGCTGCTATAATAGTCCTAAGGATCTATTCTTACTAATTCTAAGTATAGCGTACTTCTTAATTGTTTTTATTCTAGTAAATTTGTGTTATTAACTTAGTGTATTAGCTCTTCTATTATTCTTGCCTAGGGTATATATTATCTTTCCGGCCCTCGGCCGTTTTGTGTCTCGATTTTGTGGCTGGATTTTAGGAGGAGACTTGTCTAATACATTTGCAACAGTGCTATAAACAACAGCGATCACAGCAACAGTATCGCCTTACACTCCCTAGAAGTCAATTCTTCTAAACAACAACGTCCATTTATTATTATTCTACAGACCCTAGACTTGCGGTAGTGCTATTTATTCACACTCACAACGTACGCAAGATGTCTAGCAACCTTTAACTCTGTTGTTAATAACTAACTATTAACTACCTCACAAGCAACAACCTGAGCCACTCTATGCCTTGCGTGGTTTCCACTTCCCTAAAGACTAGCGAACCTACTCCTTCAAAGGAGCCTGTAAAAAGAATACCTAGAATAGTCCTGTTCTGTCTTACAGCTTGGGTGGCCTGCTCTAGTGTTGTTAAAGCAAGCGCTAACAAGATGTGCTAACTAAACACATATACCCTTATTGCTTTATTAATGTTAAACTAGTAGCAGAGGACGCTATTAACAAGGAGAGGTTGTATGTGATTAATGCCACATTCCTAACGTAGGGCCTTATTGTTAATAGGCGCAATAGTACTAAGTAGGCATGCTTAGGGCATGCTTTTACGCTGCTAGTATTAGAGAAGTCTAGGTCTTAGCGTTATTCTAGGGCTTAGGGCATATAAAGGAAGCTAGTATCTCTTGTTAGGAATTCTTTTAAATGACATGTTGCTTAGAGTAGTTGAAGAGGTGGATGTGTACAATGTTGTAGGCGTAGGATCAAGGTCTTATCTATATAGCTAGGTCATTGACCCTTTTAGTACACTGGAGGCCCCTCTTACAAAATAGGCTAGTGTTTTCTGGTTAAGGGGTTGTTGCCTACAGTTAGTAGACGCTGACCCCTCAACCTACTAACCTACAAATCTGGAGATTCTGGTCCCCAACTAGTGGGTGGATGTTGAGTCTTACCTGCCTACCAAGGTACGCTGTTGACTCTCAGATTCATTAGGAGTCACTCAACGTTTAACTCACTAAGTCACTCTGGCTCCAGCGTCACATGGGATGCGTTCACTAGGTTCTTGATAAACTTTTGTTGCAATACATATGTCACGATTTTAGTGCTACAGGCAGAGGGATTAGGCTTGTTTTAGTTAGTGCTTTTTGCTGTATACCCCTCTTTG
>SATY01000932.1:0-15074 GCA_004335155.1 Ascochyta viciae
TCTACGTACTAGCGTAGAGCAGTTAACATTCCTAGCTAAAAGTAGGACTAAGAGAGGATTGCATACATGTTTCCTTGTCCTAGATAACCTGCAATTAGTAAATAATAGATATTGTTAATAATCTTAGTCCTAAGGGTATTAGAATTTAGGACCTATACTCTCCTATAGTAATATAATTAGTCTCTTTTATCTATAGAGCACTTAGAGAAAGAGACTTTAAAGTTAAGGTGCGCAGGAAACTTCCTAGCTCCTAAAAAGATAGACAACTTAGCAAGTTAGTAAGTCTTATTGTTCCTAGCAGCGTTTTCCTAGAGTTTTTTAAATTCTTTAATGTTATTGTATAGCTCTAGGTTTCTACTTAAGAGTATTTCTACATTTAGTTTATTATCTTAAGGTGTTGTAGGGAGGAGTTGGTCTGCTCTATATAGTTCTAAGGAGAAAACCTATATATTGTTAGTAGAGTTGTTTCCTAGGTTAGTCCTTACTACCTGTGCAAATAGTTTTAGCAGTTAAAACTGTTTAGTCTTAGTCCTCTTATCTCCTGTAGACAGGGGAACATCTTTTTCTTTCCTTAAAAGCGCATCTGCACAGTTATTAACCTTACTATGCCTATAGGCAAAGGTAAGGTTAAACTAGCTAAGGAGACTTTACTATTAGACATGTCTTTCTAAGAGGAGTTAAGCTTTGTAGAAATACTCTAAATTCTTATAGTTAGTAACAATATAAATCCCTTTACCTGCTTTAGTTCTGTGCTCTATTCCTAGAGGCACTTAATTACTGCTAACATTTCCTTATTATAAATAGTGTAGTTTACTTCTGCCTTAGAGTTCTTAGCTAAGAAGTATGCTACTGTATAAAGTACCTTATCTTTCCTATATTAAGATAGTACTCCTCTTATTGCCTATCCTAATATGTTATATGTAGGTGACTCTTAAGATAGCTTGTTAGTCCTCTATAGACCTTAGCTTATCTTTTATCTAGGACTTAAACGTCCTATAAGCACGTTAGTTGCCACTAAACTTGCCTATATTAGGCAGCTTTATAGCCTTGTTTAGCTTGTTGTCGCTTGTCTGTATAGAGGTAGGAGGTATTGTAGCGTAGTTTAGTACTCCTATAGATGCAACATAAGCTTAGACCTAGGTTTTAACTAGCTATTATATAGTTTTGCTTATGTCTTCTCTTAGTAGATCCTAGTTAGGGTCTGTAGCTAGGTAGGCCTTATTATTAGTAATAGCTACTGCAGCCTTAGGTAGGGTTGCCTATAATAGGTAGGTAGTTAGGCGTTCTAGTACGTAAGCTAGTAGCTTATTCTACTATTTCTCTAGCACTAACAAGGTAGCGACGTTCTAGAGTTCAGTTCTAATGTCTAATTAATTGTTGTTACTAGTGTACAGCTTAATGCTGTATTTACCTAGACGCCTAGCAGTGTTGTTAAATGCCTTGCTTATTGTTCCTTGTGTTAGTGATTAAATCTAATTATAAGGAGCTAACCTCTAAGAGAATTTGCTAGTAGAATACAAGATAGATTTAATAGAGAACAACCTCTAGGGCAGAGGTTGCAGAGTTTTTATAACTCTATTTTAGACATTGTAGCTTTGTAATAGGGCTCTAGTCTATGCTAAGAGTATAAGCTAGAGTACTGCTAAGGCAGTATACGCTAAGGAACTAGCACCTAGGCCTAGCCTATTACAAATCTGCTTAAGTGTGTAATCTACTTAACTATAGAGTACGTTATAAGATTACTATAAGTAGGTAAAAGAGTAGAGTAAGATAACATAGAAGTAGAAGTTAATAAATAAAGTAGAATAAATTCTTACTAGATAAGTTTAGAATCTATTTTATTAGATTTTAATAGCAAGGTATAAGCTTACTATAATTTTAATAAGTAAAAAGAATTAGAGTTTATTTCTAAAAAAAAACGCTTTAGAAACAGCTACTATATTTAAGAAAGATAGTAAGAATAACGTACTCTATAGTTAAGTAGATTATATAATTAAGTAGATTACTCTACTAAGACTATACTAGAACTCTTATAATAGTCTAGATAAGGCCTAGTAAAAAATGCCTATTTCTTTAACTGTTTTGCTAAGAAGCAGATATAAGACAACTCGATTAACTAGTTATCTAAATAGATAATTAATATACTAGCTTAGAAGACTAAGCTATATAAGAAGATAGCCTAAGGCCCCTTAGCTTCTTTCTAAGCTAGATAGGGCTAGACTTTTATACCTCTACTCTACTATATAATACCTTAACTATAATACTAATTTTCGCTCTTAAGAGAAGCTGTAATATAGCTTATACTTTAAGCTATTTAATAAAATGTAACACTTATACTATAATATACTATAGCTATATATAATATACCTTATAGTACACTATACACTAAATAGATAAAATAACCTATATAAGCTAATTATACTCTAAATGATTAGAATATAAATTAGACTAAAGAAGATATAATTACTAGGTACATTCTTAAGCTAAACGCACAAGGATTTGCTCTTTAGCTAGCTACTATAGCTAATATAGCTAATCCTTTATATACTATATATAATATAAGCTATATTAGTATAAACTAGCCTAATATATTTATAAAGCGCTGCTCTAACTTTAAGGTAAAGTTTAATTATAAGTTTAACTATAAGAGAGCCTTTGTTAGCCTAATAGCTAACGCCTTAGAAAGTTGTTACAGAGTAACGTGTTCTAGATTAAGCCTAGTATAAATAGTCCCTTAGACTAAATTAATGCCTAGTATTAAATAGTCTATAGTTAATATTGCAATGTTACTAAACGCTAGATCTACCTACTAGAAGCTTAGCTTACCTAGATCTACTCTACTTAAGGTTAGGCTAACTTACTAATAGATTTAAATCTCCTGTTACTTATGCTACGTATACAACGGGCTGATTGTCTATATTAGAGATATTAAGCGATCAGCTGATAGGAGCACAGGACGCTTAATAAGCATATAAATAGTAACCTAAGTAGACACCTATATATAAATTAATAATCTATCTCTTAGTTATTCCTAAGCTAGTTATCTAATGTAAGGGCACTGCAGGCAGGCAAGAGATAGGACAAAACGTATAGTATTAGATAAGATAAGAGATAAATCCTTAGAGGTTAAGCCCCTAAGGATCTAGGGGAATATATACGTGTATGTAGGCTCTAAAAAGTAACTGTAGTTGCCCTAAGGTGTTCCTAAAGGTTAGCATGTCTAAGGTAGAAAGCTTCTAACAATAGCTTCTCTTCTTTTTATAGTCTGTCCTAAACTGCTAAACTCTATGTGCTAATGCATGCTAATTTAAACTCTAAAAAAACCTCTAACGTTAGAGTAAAATAATTAGAAGAAAGCTAGTTTACTTATTAGTAGGTGCTTAAATCTATTAGTTATGTTAGTATAAACAACTCCCTACAAGGTGCAACTAGCACTAGTTTACTACTTACTAGGTAACCTTACCTATAGATCCCTTAGATTTATTAACTCTAGAACCTGTAGTCAAGACTGTTAGGGAGTTAGGTAACAATTTAGTAGATTTACTAAATAAGTGTTTAGCTAGTACTGCCCTGTAGAGTTTCTGCAGCCTTACTCTAGTCTCTTTAAGAATCTAGTGCTCTTAGTCTAGTAGCCTTAACCTCTAGAAGCATAGTAAAAAAAGAATACAAAATAAACTATATAGTATTTATAGCAGGTTCTCTTTATAGAGTATTTATTGCTGCACTACAGCCTCTGCAAAGCACTACTACTCTAAGTCTAAGGACTATAATTGCCTAGGAGCTTGTGTTAGGTGTAGTAACCTGCTGCCCTAGGCTGTTTTTGTATAACTACTTATTCTCTATAGGTTACTTAAGTGTCTAGGCCCTTTGTCTATAAGCTCTGCAGAGGCGTTATTACCCTTAGTCTAAACAACTAAGATTGCTAAGGGCGTAGACTGTCTGCCTAACTGCTACAGCAGTTTAGCTAGACATATTATACCTTTGCCTAAGAAGTACCTTGTAGGGTATCTAGTTAGTGCCTAAGGGCTGTCCTTCTCTTATGTAAGTAGGCCTTAGGCAACACACTATATGTAGGTAGCTTATTATAACAATGTTAGGTATTACCCTATATTTATATTAATCCTGTTTTAAGAGTCTATTTGCTAATTATGTAGTGTTAGCTATGCCTTTATGTTCTCTAGTCTAGGCTTGGATTTAACTTTAAAGTTGTACCTAGCTAGCTCCTTTGCCTAGTGTGCTTGCTTAGGTAAGAGCTCCTTTCTAGTTATAAAGTACTGCAGGTTGTTATAATTAGAAAGTACTTAGATTGTTAACAAGGCGTGCTTAAGGTAATGTTGCTACTACCTAAATGCTTTAACAATTATAGCTAACTCTTTATTATAGGTGTACTATCTAATTAATAAACCTTAGAACTTCCTGCTCTAGAACGCTACTAGCTTCTAGTGTTGTTCTGTTAATACCTCTAATAATTGTAGTTGTAGTAGTATAGCAGCTATAGCAAAGTCTAACGCGTTAGTAAGAACTATAATTAGCTTAGTAGGATTAAAGTGCTGTAGCATAAGAGCTTTAGTAAACTTCTTCCTAATAGTAAGGAAGGCCTAGTGTACTTTCTCTAGCTAACTCTATAGTTTGTACTATCTTGTTAAGCCTTTTTAGGTTTTCGCTAGCGTTTTCTTCCCCCCCTTTATTACAGTAGAGCTACCTAGCTCTGACTCTAGCCTTTAGGCGGAGGTTATATAGTCCACTAATAAGTAGACAATTCTAGAGTAGTTAAAGATAAACCTCTAATAGAAGTTAGCAAAGCTAAGGAACACTTAGATGTCCTTATATCTCTTAGGCTCTAGCTACTCTTAGATTGTTTACACGCAGACAGGATCTATAACTACTTTGCTAGGCGTAATAATAAAGCCTAGGAACTTAACTAACTTTGTTATAAATAAGCATTTGCTTGCCTTGCAGAACAACCCCTATTTAACAAGTTAATCTAGGATCTCTTCAACGTAGGTTTTATTATCCTCTTTGTTCTCTAAGTATATAAGGATATTATCTAGATACACTACACAAGTACAGTTAATAAGACCCCCTAGAGCTCTCTAGATATAGGATTAGAACGTCGCTAGAGCGTTTGCTAATCTAAAGGGCATAACTAGGTACTTAAAATGCCTGTACCTAGTCTTAAAAGCTGTCTTCTACTTGTTGCCCTCCTTAATCTAGAGCCTATAGTAGGCATCACGTAGATCTAGCTTAAAGAAGATAGCAGCTTTTAACAGCCTGTCTAGCATCTTATTTACAAGGGAAATAGGATACTAGTTCTTAATAGTAACCTTATTAAGGCCTCTGTAATCTACGCAGAGTTGTAGTGTACTGTTAGCTTTTAGCATAAACAGGATAGGCGCCCTAGCAAGGAATTTACTTAGGTATATCTAACCCTTCTCTTGTACTGTATTAAGGTAGGCCTAGAGTATTCCTAGCTCCTTCCTAGAGAGGTTATAGATAGCTATATTTAGTATCTTACTCTCTAGCTTAGTGTTAATAGAGTAATTATAATCCTAATGTAGTGCTAATACACTAGACTAGTGTTTACTAAATACAAACTACTTATAGTGTAGCTCTAGAAGAACATGCTTAAGCTCTTCTAGGTCTAGTTTATTGTCTGCAGGGTTAACTAAAGGATAGTCCTTATTACTATCTAAGAGGACTTAGGCTATGCCTGTAGGTAGTATCCTAGAGCGTTAAGAGAGCTCTTAGATAATGCTTGCTACTATGCGCTTTCCTGTAGCCTTAAGGAGCTATAATAAGTCTAGATACTGCGCAATGCAATGCTAGAGGTAGTCTACAACTTTAAGCATTTTGTTCTAGAGCTAGAGAAGTCTCTTGTTTTAGAAGTATTCTGCGTCTAGGATAGTGTCTCTACTTAGCCTATAGGCTAGTAGTAGCCTACTGCCTTCCTAGTTACTCTCTAACAGGGTGTTGATTTCCTCCTCTAGGACTTAGTAGACTAGGTTACCTAGGTGCATAAGGTAGGCTCTTTCTCCTAGTTCTATAGAGTAGAATAGGTCTTATATAGTAGTAATATACACTCTCTTTATATTATTAGAGAACTATTTGTATATGCCTTTAAAGAAGTAGATGCACAGGTTAGCAGATGCTAACTATAAGTAACCTAGTACTAGATTATACCTCTTAAATGTAGCTAACTAAAACTCTTGTAGCTCTATAGATTTAACTATACTGTTGCTATCTAGGCAGTTAATAGTTAAGTTGTAGAGTTGTTAGATGTCTAGGTAGTTGCTATTAAGGAATGTAGCTACTAGTCTTTAGTAGAACAATTTATGTTCTAGGTAGAAGTTATCTACTACTTGCTAACTAATAAGGTTTAGCTCTGCTCTTAAGTTGTAGAGGGCTTAGAGCAGTATTAGAGGCCTATTTAGGCCTTAGAGGGATACAGTAACTACAATGTAGGTTTATTTCTCCTTAGTTTTAGGCCTTAGTTATAGTTAGGATAGGTTAGTAACTAGGGCTTCTCTTTCCCTAACTTTCTAGTTAACTAGAAATTCCTGTTGTTGCTTTCCTTGTAGTAGGAATTGTAGCTACTACAGTTTTTCTAGTAGCTCTTCTAGTTACCCTAGTCCTTGTTTTAATTCTAGCTATTATTGCTGTTATAGGGCTGTATAGCTACTAGAGTGCTATTGCCCTAGCTCTAAGAAAGTGTGCCTCTCTAGCTAGCATGCCTCTTGTTCCTCTTTTAATTAAGGGATGTGGCGTGCTTCTTGCTATAGTTAGCGTTGCTACTTTTATAAGTAGCTACAGGTTAAGCTACTATCTCTATATTACAGAGAGCTTGTTTAAACTTATACTATTACTAGATATTATCTAAGCTACTATTATGCTAGATCTCCTATTAGAAATACAGCAGAGTTTTAGACTATATAAAGGCAATCTTAAAGTTATAGTCTTTAGTGCTGTTATTAAACTTAAAGAAGCTGTTACGATCTAGAAGAGAGGCCGCAGGGATAAAAGGTTATTACTAATAACGCGACATAGATCGGCAGAACGCCTAGCCTTAGTTATATACAGTCCCACAAATTCCTACACATAGTTAAGAGCTAAGACTATAGGACAGTAGTTACATAACAACCTACAGTGCCTATAAAAGTCCTACAGTTCTTATAAGGCCCCCTAGACTTAATAGGGAACTATAGAATAGTATAGGACAGCAATAGTATATAGTTTATAGGAACACAACCCTTATAGTTTGTGTTTAACCTTGTTAATTAACTTTGTTATTAGAATATCTTAACCCTGCTTGCGAAACAGATAGTCTACTCTATACTCTTCCTTGCAACCTAAGTAGCTAAGGTCCTAGACGCATACTACTTACCCCCTCTAGTTCCCTACTCTTGTACTTATCCCTAAGACCTAATTAAACAATTACTTACAGACTTTGTCTAAAGTGTAAAACTCAACATTTTAAACACCCCTAAGATAAGTACTTTAGGAACCTGTGCTACCCCTAGCAGCTCTTGCTTAGACAACGTTGACATAGATGCCCCTACAACATTTAGCACTATAAACGTCGCTAAGCCTAACACCTACAATAGCGACTAAAACAAGCTTAACAACTAGCTCCTCTAGTTCAACTTGTTCTTTAAGTTTTAAGGAAGCAAGATCCTAGACAATAAGTGTGTTATGCTAGCCACAAGTTACATACACAGCAACGCCTTTAAATAGATTAAGCCTTTCCTTTAGAAAGCTATGTTAGATAAATGTCCTAACAATATATTATTCTAGTTCAAAGACTTTAATAAGTTCAAGAAGTTAGTCAAGCTAATCTTTAGAGTCTTAAACAAACTAGCTATTACACGTCACAACATCTAATGTATTAAACAAACTCAGTCCACTGCTAACTACGCTACTAAGTTTTAACAACTTGCTGCTAATACAGAGTAGAGTAACACTACGTTAATAACTATGTTTAAGCAAGGTCTTAAGCCTAAGGTTAAAGAAGAACTAATGCGCACTAGCGCTAGTACTAACACCTTAGACAAACTAGTTAATAAAGTAATTAACATCAACGTTAAACTATACAAGCTTTAGATAGAATTAAGGAACAACCCTAGAGCGCGCGTTGTGACTAAGGTTAACAATTACCTACCTCTACGCAACTAGTGGCGCAATAACCTAAACTAAGGAAATTAAGGCAACTGTAACAACTACTAGTCTAACAGCAGTTAACGCATCTACAGCAACACACAGAGTGGATACTATAGACCTAAAGCTATAGACCTCTTAAACCTTAACAAAAGACTAAGCCTACTAGGACGCTAGAACAAAAAGAGCAAGGGAAGCAACAACTTAAGCAACAGGAACAATAAAACCTGTTATAACTATAGCAAGATAGGCTACTTTGCTAGGGACTACTGTATAAAGAACAAGGTTCTCTAGCAAGTTAATATACTGTTCTGTAGTTATAAAGACACAGATGCTAGTAATAAATAGGAAATAATTACTAAAGAAGTAGGACAACTTATAGAAGACCTAGAGTCTAGTCTTAAGAATAATATAGAATATATTGCACCTCCTAAGCGCGCAGCAACACTATATAAGGAATTGCAAGAATATTAAGACAAGATAGACAATCTCCTAGATACAACAGGACAAACTCTAGCTTAGATTAGATCTAGATTAGCACATTAACGCTACTACAAGGAACACTATTGCACTTAACAACAACAAGAACGCAATAAAAATAATAAAGCATATTACAACATATGTTAATCCCTTATACGCTAGCTAACACTACTACTAGAGCACGTAAGGCTAAGACGTAGCCTTAACACAATTATTAAAGGACTTAAAAAAGACCTTACAGACTGCTAGCGCCTTATTAACAAAATTAACAACAAACTAAAAGAAGACAACTAGTGTAATTAGAAATTACAACGCACACAGAACTATATAACAAGCTAGCTACCTTTAGCTACTATTAACCCTCGTACACAGTACATCCTAGATTTCTAGAATCCTAAATATGTAAATCTTTTATAGACAACATATAGAGATAACAGGTACGCAATATACTATAAAGACAAGTTAGAAGTGCACTATTTTCTATTACCCTGCAACTACTATTATGTACAATAGTACAAGTGCACTAACAACTTTTATAACATTTATTTAATTAACAAACGCAACTACATTATATTTTCTAGAGACAACAACCTAACTGCAGCAACGTAAATGCAGCTACTAGTTAACAGTAACTACTTTAATAACTATTAGCAGTTATGCCTTAACCCTAGATGCAGGAAGCACTAAGGTGTGAAAGAATTTAAAGGGTTTAGAACAGACAACAAGTCTTTTTTAGAGGAACAAACAAGGGTACCTAGAGTCTTGCTATCAACTCTATTAGGACCTATAACCTTATTAAGCTCCCTATCACAGTAAATAGGTAGAAGCTATTAGCATTATTAGACTTAGGAGCTTAGGGAAACTACATATCCCTTAGAGCAGTAGAATAAGCTAGACTCCTTCTATAAAACAAAGAAAAACCATACCTATTACAAGTAGCTAATAGACAACTAATGCTAAGAGAAGGTAGAATTATGCTTGAAGTTTAAAGTGTACCTCTCTAAGTACAGAATCACTACAAGGTAATATTGCTAGACATCCTAGGCACAGCTACCTACAACGTTATACCAAGACTACTATAGTTACAAAAGCACAACCTATAGATTAATTAGAAAGATTAACAGCTTTTGTTTAAAGGGTGTAGATATAGCACAACTGCACGCTAGCCTACGCAACCTACGCTAGAGTTAGTAGATAAGAAGAAGATTAACAACATCTCTTTAAACTATTAGATGTACTAAGATAGAGCAGTTAATTGTGTAGACCTAGAAAGCCCCTCTACAACAGTTAAGGAGAAAGATAGTGCAACTCCTGCTATACTAGATGTATACTATTAGTACGCCTAGATGTTTAAAGAAGAGCTATCTGCAAAAGCGCTACCTAAGCACTAACCTTAGAATTATAAGATTAAGCTCTAGGAAGGGAAAGAACTACCCTTTGGGCCTATATACCAGTTATCTGAGAAAGAACTCAAGATACTAAGGGACTACATTAAGGAGAACCTTGCAAAAGGATTTATTAGAAAATCTAAATCTCTAGCAGGATTCCCTATTCTATTTGTACTAAAGAAAGACAGCAAACTACAACTTTGCGTTAATTACTAAAAGCTTAACAACATTACTATTAAGAATTAGTATCTGCTACCTAACATAACAGAACTACAAGACTAGTTATTAGGAGTAAAGTTCTTTACTGTACTTAACCTACGCAGAGTGTACAACCTAATACATATAAAGAAAGGCAAAGAATAGAAGATAGTGTTTAGAACCTGTTATAGACATTTTAAGTATATAGTTATGCTATTTAGGCTAACTAATGCACTAGCAGTCTGCTAGGCTCTTATTAACAACATGCTATAAGCACACCTAGACATTACTATAGTAGCTTACCTTAACAACATCCTAGTGTATAGCAAGACACTAGAAGAACACAAGGTCTACGTACAACAAGTGTTAGAATGCTTAGCAAAAGCAGACCTTAGGCTGAAGCTAGAGAAGTGCAAATAGCACAAGGACAAAGTAGAGTTCCTTAGCTATGTTGTAGGAAGGTACAGAGTTAAGATAAGCAAAACAAAGATATAGGTAGTAAAGGATTAGCTAACACCTAAAACTGTTAAGAACATTTAAGAGTTTCTTAGGTTTGTTAACTTCAACTGCCGCTTTATTAAGGATTACTCCCTTAGGGCCTTACTGCTCACTAAGCTCACGTAGAAGGATGTACTGTTTAAGTAGAAATAAGCATAAGAAGATGCTTTCTAATTGCTTAAGCAAGCATGCGTAGAGCTACCTACTATAATTATATTTAAGAGCAGAAAACTGCTTTAACTTAAACCTAATGCTTTAGATTTGGCATTAGGAGCATGCGTAATATAAGAACAAGATAGCTTATAGCACCTAATTGCCTACTACTTACGCAAGTTCTTAGGACCTAAAGAACACTATAATATGTATAACAAAGAACTCTTAGTAATTATATTAGCTTTAGAACATTAGAGAGTTTACGTAGAAAGTTGCTTAGACCTTACTATCTATACAGATTACAAGAATCTAGTACAGTTCACTACAACTAAGGTGCTTAATTAGAGACAGGTTTAATAGGCGGAACTACTAGGATAATACAAGTTCAAGATCCTGTACACACTAGGAAAGAATAATAGTAGAGCTAATGCACTTAGTTAACAACACAATCTTGCAGGAACTAAGATAATTAACAAACACGCTATACTTAGATTTAATAACAATAGATTATTAGGACTATCACAGCAGCTTAACAATACAATGTAGGTTTAAGTAGAACAACGCATCCTGTTAGAAGTACTAGAAGAATTATAGAAAGAAATTATAGCTAGTTACTATAATAACCTGCTTTACAGACACTCTAGTATTATAAGAACAATAGAACTTATTAAAAGACACTATAAGTTTCTAAACATAAAGGACAAGGTTACTAAATACATTAAAGATTGTGTAGATTGCTAGAAGAACAAGCACAGCAAACACACTAAATACAAAGAAGTATAGACAATAGAGCTACTTATAGCCCCCTAGATAAACATTATAATAGACTTTATTACACAGCTACCTATCTCTAAGAACCCTGTTACAGGATATAGCTACAACTTAATCTTTGTTGTAGTAGACAGATTTACAAAAGCTGCAGAAATAATACCCTTCTAACACAGTTATACTATAGAGCAGCTTACTTAAGTATTCCTAGACTAAGTTGTTAGGCATTACAGCATTCCTAAATTAATTATTAGCAATAAAGACAAGCTCTTCATGTTAAACTATTAGACAACGCTTTTAGCAGCTATTAGTACTAAGAAGAAGCTGTCTACACCTATTATCCGCAAACAGACAGACAGACTAAACAAACAAACTAAACTATAGAAACATTCCTACAAATATACAGCAACTAGCAGCAAGACAACTAGGTTTTGCTGTTACCTATAGCACAGATTGCATACAACAATAAATTATTAGAAGCAATAGGCACAACGCTGTTCTTCTTAAATTACAGGAGACACCTAAATCTCTTTACTAGAGCACTAGACACGCCTGTATAAACAGAATCAGCAATCTCCTTAGTTTAGAAACTAAAGGAAGTACATAAGAAAACGCTAGAAAATATCAGCAAGGCTTAAGAACAAGCAATCTCTTATGCTAATTAGAAACAAAAAACAGCACCTTAGCTAAAAGAGGGGGATAAAGTCTATCTCCTTACAAAAAACCTTTAAACGCAAAGACCTACAAAGAAACTAGATTACGTTAAAGTTGGACTATTTTTTATTTCTAAGTAGATAAGCCTAGTTAACTATAGACTTGCCTTGCCTAAGGATACAAAGATCTACCTAGTGTTCTATATATCCCTATTAGAACTAGCTAACCCTAGAACGCTAATCTAGAAGGACTTCCACTATTAGGTTAACATTAACAACAAGTAGGAAGTTGAAAAAATAATACAATATCGCAACATCAGCAACAGCAACAAATACCTTGTTAAATAGTTAGGGTATCTGCAATTAGAAAACACCTAGGAACCTACAACTTACCTTATAAACTGCTAACAGTTATTGCGCTAGTATTACTAACATTAGAATCTAACAGTAGAGGGTATGTCCCCTAGTTAAGACTAAGCAACCTAAGTATTAACCTATTCTTAAGCGTAGTAATGTTATTAAGCAACACCTCTTGTTGCTCTAGCTGCTTAATATCCTTAACAAATTGCGCACTTGCGTTAAAGAACTGTTGTTTACAATGCTTTAGAAATTTCTTCTACTTACGTACGTAACCTAACTTCGCGCACGCTACCTAAAGAGTAGCTATTACTGCCTCTTCTGCTTTAGTAGCTTTGTCTTCTATTTGTTCTAACTGCGACATTTTATTATTAATTTTAGTAAAATCTAGGACAAGAAGATCTACTAGTTTACATTTCTGTATGCTGTTGTATTTGCAGTTACTGCACTTCTTGTGCAGCAACAACATCTTACAAGGCTTTCCCTTCTTAGCGTAGTACTTGCAGGCAACTATAGCATAATATCTAATGTTGTTTATTAAGGTTCTAGTTGTGTGTCCTGCTTAGGTACTCTTAGAAACTATTAGTTAATTTATAAGGACATGAATTGTGGAGGAGAAGGATAGTGTTATAATCTAGAAGAGAGGCTTCAAGGATAAAAGGTTATCACTAATAACGCAACATAGATTAGCAGAACACCTAGCCTTAGTTACGTACAGTCCTACAAATTCCTACACATAGTTAAGAGCTAAGACTATAGAACAGTAGTTATATAACAACCTATAGTTCTTACAAAAGTTCTATAGTTCTTATAAGGCCCTCTATAGGACTTGATAGGAAACTATAGGACAGTATAGAACAGCAATAGTATATAGTTTATAAGAACACAACCCTTATAGTTTGTGTTTAACCTTGTTAATTAACTTTGTTATTGGAATATCTTAACTCTGCTTGTGAAACAGATAGTCTACTCTATACTCTTCCTTACAACCTAAGTAGCTAAGGTCCTAGACGCATACTACTTACCTCTTCTAGTTCCCTGCTCTTGTACTCATCCCTAAGACCTAATTAAACAATCACTTACGGACTTTGTCTAAAGTGTGAAACTCAACAGAAGCTATGTAGTAGTAGTGACTCCTAATAGTTTAATAGCATTAAGAAGGTGTTAAATGTACCACTGTCTCTCTACTTAATATTAAAGAACCTAGTATAGTTCTTATACTTAGTAAGAACAAGGTCTTGCACAAGTCGCTTCTTCTCTGCCTTAAGGTTAGACTATAACTAGATTAATCCCTAGTTAATCTGTTATTAGATTAGTTCGCGATAGATGCTGAACTAGATAGTACCTATAGCCTAGTAGGTTCTTGTAATAGAGTCCTCTAGTACTTAAGCATATTAGAAGGCAGTCTTAATGTCTTTAATCTACTAGTCTACTTGCTAGGGGGATAGAGCTCTGCTCTTAGTACCTAGCTTAGGTTTAGGTTAAATGTTGTTCAACACTTAGATAATCTTTCCAGCCTTATTAAACGCTAGCTAGTTAGGTTCTAGCTAGTTTCTGCTCTTAGTTAAGCCTAGGGCTTGTAAGGCTTAGTTGATCTAGTTCCTTTAGATAGCTAGTTTAGCCTTAGTGGCTCTAGCAAGTTCCGCCTTAAAAAGGTTCTTAAGGAGTTGCTTAACAAATAAAGGCTAGCCTACAGTTAGGATAGCTATAGGTTTAACCTAGGGCGCTCTAGTAGCAGCTAAAGGGTTTGTATTTAAACTAGTTGCTAGGTTTGTCTAACTTAGATAGGATAGCATATCTGTTAGAGGGCTAGTAGGACTATAAGCCTATTTGTCTCCTAATTCTATAAGACCTAACGCTTAGTTATTTAATATACTAGGCGTTGTGTTAGCTCTAGGTATGACTAGTAGTAATAAGTTTGCTACTACATTGTGTATAGGATACCTCTAGGCGTCTATTAGGTTGCTACTAGGGCTAGGCTATTGCAAGCCTAGTGCGTTATTGTTACTAGTAGCACATTAGCAACATTAATTTCTAACTATTGTAATAGGTATAGAAAAAATTAGAGATCTCTTAACTATCTCTTCTAAGAGGGAGTATAAAGGATTTGAATTGTAAGGGCACTACAGGCAGGTAAGAGATAGAACAAAATATATAGTATTAGATAAAATAAGAAATAAATCTTTAGAAGTTAAGCCTCTAAGGATTTAGAGGAATATATACATATGTGTAGGCTCTAAGAGATAACTATAGTCGCCCTAAGGTGTTTCTAAGAGTTGGCATGTTTGAAGTAGAAAGCCCTTAACATCTAACAACAGTTATAAGCCTAGCTGTAACGGTCTAGGCAAGGCCTAGTAAAAGATATCTATTTCTTAACCATTTTGCTAAAAAGCAGATACAAGACAACTAGATTAACTAGTTGTCTAGA
>SATY01000933.1:0-15073 GCA_004335155.1 Ascochyta viciae
CCTCAGCCTCAGCCTCAACAACATCGACAACGACCCCACAAAAAGCCGAAGATGCAAGCCCCTCCACACCCGCCCGCGCAACGCGTTCATCAGCGCCCAAGACGCGCAGCGAGGCGTTTGCAGCGCTGGCTGCTGATTCGCCTGCTAGTGCGACGGGCGGGAAGGGAAGCGCGAAGGGGAGTGTGAAGGGGAAGGGGAAAGGGAAGGGGAAGGGGAGGGGGAAATGAGGGGTGTACACGACGAGTAGTCTATGTAGTTACGAGGGAGGCGAAGGTGATGTGATGAGATGAGATGTGATGTGATGTGATATGAGGAATCATCAAAAAGGAATGAACATGTACAGATCAAGATGAGATAGCAGAAGACGAGGAGAATTGTCGCATGAAAAAAAGGCGTTGATGATACCCTTATCCCCGCCTTCCTCCAATCTTTCCTTTCTGCCTTCCTCCCTCCTTCCCTCTCTCCATCATCCCATATCACCTGATATAACACGATCCATCCATCCCTCTGCTGTTAAATAAATAAATACAGAAGACGCCAAACGCCAGAGTCGTGGTATTCCCATCCCAATGCAAGACATATTTTCAATAGATAAAAAACAGGAATGACGAACCAGACAAAAGACCGAACAAAAGAAAAGAAAGAGATGAGCTAGCTACAACTGTTTTGCGCGCCTGACAAAAAAAGGGAAAATAAAAAGATGCTGGCTAGCAATGTACTCTGCACGATATACTACTCAAACGCCCCTGGGATCGTCAGACTCAGCCGCTCGTCCTTTTTCCGTGGCGGTGTCGGTGGCGGGGGGTTAGAATGTGACCGCTGCCGCTGTAGATTCGGCTTCTCCATCACTGGCTTGGCGTCTAGTGATCGGCGTACTTCCGTCTCCAGTTGCGTCTGCACCATCTCTTCAATGTGCTTCTCCTCCTCTTGCGTGAGCGACTCTTTGCGTTCCGGCGAGATGAGCGTCTTGCCAATCGACACGCGCTTCTCCTTGTCTGCGCTGTTGGCCTGGAAGGGGTCGTCTTCGCTTTTAGGCGCTTCGACCGCAATTTCAATCGACTGACTCGACTCCTCGCTCGATCGTGTCTTTTCCCGGTTGGCAAATGTTGGACTGCGTGGGCTGTCGCGCATGGGAATGAAAGCTGGCACTACCCCGCCGCCAATGCGGTTCCAGAACATGCGCTCGCGTAGACGCACACTCTCCTCCCACGCGTTCTTCTTCTCCTCGTCCGTCTCCGCCCGCCAGTGTCCTGCTGCGATCATGCGCAAAAATCCAATGTAGTCGCATGTTGCACGTACTCGGCCCAGACACCAGTCGCATAACGGGTACCTCTGCGAGTCCTCATTGTCTGCCGTCTTGAAGCGGTACTTCCTCGCGTACTGGTCGCCCTTTCTGCTTTCTCCACACAGCGAACATGGCAGTATGGGTGCGCGGAATCGAGACGTCGATGCGGGATTTGGCTCCACAACAAGCGATCCAGCGGTGATGCTGCTGACAACAGTACGGCGCGCCATCCACGACAGACCCGGCGCGATGTCCAATCGAAGCGTTGGCTCGATATCTTCAGCAAGCGCACGCTTGTAAAACTTCTCATCTTTCAAATTCGTCAACGCTTGGCTGGCTACGGGCTCTCGTGGCGAGTTGTTGCCATTCGTGGGCGATTTAATCGAGGAGGGTAAGGAGGTTGTCGAGCTGTTCGTCAGCGATCCCAGACCCAGAACATTCAAACTGCTGTAGTTTCCGCTCGACACGCGGCTTGAAGGTGCTGAGCGAGGGACCGTCCTGAGCATGGCCTGGAACTCTTCAAATGCTATCAGGTCAGACCGCAGGATAGGGTGGATGAGGTGGGAGAAGTGGAGCGGGTGATCAGGGCTGAACTCTTCAGAGCCTGGCGTGTTAGGCGTGAGATGAGTTGCTTCCAGCAGCTTCGTCATCTTGTCGGCAGGGGTGATGCCGGGCGTCGAGGGTGCGGTAGTCGTTGCGAGGATGTTACTTTCGTTGTCGTCGCCATGCGAGCTCATCTTCTCCATGACGCCTTTCAGATCTTGCAACTGCTCCTGTAATGAATTCTGCAGCACTTCAGCATCGCCAAGCTGCTGCTTTAGCTGTTCGGTGCGCTTGTCAGAAGCCTCTGTCTCTTTACGAGCCGCTGCCACCATCTGCGTGTTGTTAGTACTTCTTCCTTGACTTGTCTTGACTGTACCTACCACATTGGCTTCCTCAAACAGCGCAGCAGTCAGCTGCTCAACCTCGCTGTCCGTATTGCGCTTCAGTCTCTCCGCTTCCGCACGGCGTTTGCGCTCTTCCTGCAGCTCTGTCGACATCTGGCGCTCCATCTTATCGTACACGACCTTCTCGACCAGCAGACCGCGCGCCACCTTTTGTTCGTGATCCTTCACCTGCACCTCCAACTGCGCCAGGCGTTTCTTTGCAGCCTCCAGCTCATGCCGTGTCTGCTGCAGCGAGTCGTCGAGCATGGTCGAGTGGTTGATCGCATTGATGAGCTTCGTGCTGAGTGTCGAGACTTCCTGGCTAAGGTCTGGGTGCGAGTCGCTCGAGTTGTGGCGCGAGATGGGCGGCTGAGGCGTGGGCGTTCGAGGGTCTGGGATCGTGTTCATGCCGTCGCTCTCGCTGGCAGCTTTGGCGAGATGTGGTGTCGAGATGGATCTCGTGACTTCCTTCTTCGCTGGCATGGGGCTCAGCGAGCGCAGTCGAGAGGGCATCATGCTGCCAGAGCCATGCTGGACCCATGGTGCAGCTGAGTGTATGAAACTGATGTACATTAGTCAACGACCTGATCGAGGGCTGCTGCAACGCACGCATACTCGGCCATTGTGGTGGTATGTATACACTCTAGCTAAAGAGCATTCCAGGGCGCTCTGCTTCTGGTTCGAGGGGGCTGTTCGCGGCGCCGGGAAGCTGTTGGTAGTGGGCGGCTGACTGTTGGGCGGCAAGCGGCCGGGGACAAAGGAGTGACGACAGTCGAGAGACCAGGAGATGGAATGATCGTTCACGGCGAACACATTGGGGCTACGCACACCGTTCACGTGCAACAACAAAAGCAAATCGTCGTCTGAACAGCTCTCGGACGAAAGAGAGCAGGGAAGCGTAGTGAGTATTGGTTCTCGTACTGCCAGGCCGTAATACGTCGGTGGAAGGAACCGGCGATTCCATGCTCGCGCTTGCGCTGAGGTCACCACTTAGCGCCGTGCCTAGCAGTGACTGCGCCCGGGCACATGACGCCGCTTCTGGACCGCCATCTTGCTCAGCGTCAAACCTGTGTTCGTTGTCGAATGAGGGCAGCTGCTTGCGGTCGCGCCGGGGAATACAAGAGGTTGAGCTGTCAAAAACGTGTCGCGAACAGAGCCTCACTCCCTTGCCTTGCCCTGGAATGCGCCTGGATCTGCGCAGGGGACCTCGACTCGACCTTGAAAAACCCCTGCGACGAATTCGAGCATTCGTTACTCGCCATCGCAGGCCTGTAGTGATGCCGTAGCTTGCAATGATTAATTGCCACGGCGTCCTTATCAAGGTTCATGATGTTGGCACGCGGGGTCAGGTTCGAATAGGCAGGAGCGCCGTTGTTGTCTCCCCAGCGCAAAGCGGAAGGTACTTCAGTCAATCAAGACCACGACCGATAGAGAGCATTGCGACCAGCGAACTACTGGGTAATGTTGATGTGCGCCCCAATAATTGTTATCGTGCGCCCCTATAAGAGCCATCCAGCCAGTGAGATCCTCTCCTAAGACCCCCCTGCAGATTCACTTCTAGAGTAGGAGTAGACAAGACCTAAAACTCTAAGTCCTCTGTTTTTAAAGCACCTTTAAAGGCCAAAACTTAGTATAAACAGGTTAAAATTTTGCAAGGAATTAAATTTTTAGGCTTTTCTTACTTAGGTTTAACCCTTGTAGGGACTCTTTAAGAGGGCTGCAGAGGGACTTTGTTGGTGTTGAAGATGGTGATTTACGGGGTCGCATAATAACAATTATTAGGGCGCACATTAACATCTCCCTGAACTACTTCCCTCACAATATCCTTTGAACGCCCATGTCTCGAGACCTCTAGCGCAAATGACTGCAATAACAGCGAGCAACAGGTCGCTGAAGCCATTCAGATCGAGTCTTCTCTCTGGTGCGAGACTGTTCATCCTTACGCAAATCTCTTTGCGTGGAATACAAGTGCGCACGCAGACGCATTGCTGATAGCAATAAGACATTGCAGCAGTGTTGCTCTGCCTTCCAGCAGGGTAGATGTATTGACATGCACAAGCAGATGGAGCGACCTCTCCATCACACACCGTGGATTTCCAGGAGAACACGTGAGTATTAAGGCACTCATCCAGAGTATGCCCTACCCAAGTGGAGGTTCTCATAGGGATTTTGTGTTGATTCAGTCAGCCTTCTCATTCAACATTTCAGCCCAGGGCCTGTGAGACCAATGTACACAGTACACGAACGTAAGCGAACGGAGAGTGTATACAGGCTTGGCTGCGCTGTACAGCCACGACGCCCTGTTGAAGTCGTCGCAGCCTGGTCATTCATCATTCCATATACCGCTCTTTCTTTTGACATGAGCTTTGTTTCCTTCGACATAATCTCTCTCTTCATCATACGAACGCCGGGCCAATGATGGCAGACCCACTCAGCATCGCAGCCAGCATTGTCGCCATCCTGCAGCTTTCTGCAAAAGTTCTTGCTTACCTGCAGACGTCAAGGATGCCTCCAAAGACCGCGCACAATGTGCAGTGGAAGCATCAAATATACTTAGTCTTCTTACAAGCCTAAGGTTTCGCCTTAAGGCAGGCATAGGCTCTAAACTTTGGTACACAGCAATTTAAGCCCTTGCAGTAGAAAATAGCCTGCTTGGTCAATTTAAAGGTCTTGCCGAAACTCCTAGATGGTATAACAGGGGAAGGCAAGCTGAATAGGGTTGGAGCAGCTTTAGTATAGAAATTCAGACGACAAGAGACAGTCAACATCTTGAACAGAATAGAGCGGCTAAAGCCCAGACTGGTAATCGCGCTACAGATGGACCATTTGTGAGTTGCAGAGCGCTGTATTTGGCATCGCTAACATCTCAAGCAAACTCCTGGAAGCTGTTAAGAACGACGCCGAGATTACACAATCACAAGTCTCCCTGGTCGACTCGAAGATCGATGCAGTGCAGCAGGGTCAAGATGGGAAGCAACGCGAAAAGATCCTCGCATGGCTGTCGTCATCGAATTATCCCGCTCAACAGTCGGATGTCATCAGCCGAAAGCAAAGCGGAACAGGAGGGTGGTTCACATCCTCCCCAGAGTTTACCTCCTGGCTCCATGACCCAAGTGCAACTCTTTTTTGCCCTGGCATTCCTGGCGCTGGTAAGACGATGATAGCAGCCATAACGATCGAATTTCTCAAGATCAAGAAAGCGACACATAATACTTCCAGCGCTGTTGCATATCTACCGAAGTGGAGGTTCCAACAGGGATTTTGTGTTGATGCAGTTAGCCTTCTCATTCAACATCTCAGCCCATGGCTTGCGAGACCAATGTACACATTACACAAACGTAAGCGAACAGAGAGTGTATGCAGGCTTTAGCGTATCGCACTAGCGAACGCGTGTCTCTACCTGCAGTCACGCGTCCATACTACAGCATCAGCGTTCATCACAAACGTCGAGTCACCACAACATGCCCTGTACATTCGTCTCTTCTCTGTTTCTGCGAGTCGCTGTCGACAAGCTTGATCTTGACCCCCAAGAGCGCGCCACCGCCATGAGCAGCATAGAGTACATCGCATACATAGAAAATCTAGACGAAGACGCAGACGAAGATGATCGCAATCTGGCTTCGGCCGCTACCAGCGAACTCATTTCGCCCACCAAAGGCGACTCCACTACTCCTCCCACATCTCCATCTATCATCTCCCCTCTCTCCCCCGTCTTTCCGGCGCCGGTGCGCACAAAGCGCAAAGCCAGCGGGTCGCTGGACGACGCGAAGGAAAAGGTGCTGCGCCTGCGCGGTGGTGCCGGTGGCGCCGACAATGATTGTAGACTTGTTCGGGTCGTCTACGACCATAAAAATTCTGTCGATGAAAATGGGCTTCCCGACCGCAAACTGCTCCCCGGCAAGATGATTAGGCCGGATGGTGGAGCCCCTGTGCCCGCCAACAGAGAAGCAGCTGCGGCGGCGAATGCCGTTTATGATTTGGCAGAGAAAGCCCTTCAGGGGTTTCGAGTTGTTTTCGGCCACACAGTGTACATGCAGGAAAGACCAGATAATTTTCCTCATCTTCGTTTAGTCATCCGGTTTGGATGCAAGTATGTGGCTGGGATGATATTTGGATCCCCAAGTTGGTCTTGTACCTGCTTCGGCCAGGGCGATGGGTCGATCTTCGCTGACGCCGCCCTTAATTCTGACATGTATGAACTATAATCCTCCCTTCTTCCTAGTATGAACTGTTAAGGAAATCAAGATACTAATGTTATTTATGTAGTATTGCGCACGAAATCTCCCACTTTGTGCTCATGCACCTTCTAAATTTTGTCCCTTCATACACACGAACAGCAGAATCTGCAGCAGTATAGGAGCACCTAGCAGATGTTTTCGCTGTTGTAATTAAGCAGCATGATGAGCAATCATGCTCAAATTGGAAGATTGGAGAAGGCCTCTTCCATCCAAAGCATAAGTTTGCGCGGTGCCACCGCGATTTTGAAAAGCCCGGCGAGGCTTACAAGTACGATCCTGAGGAGCCGGATGTTGAGCCGCTGAACGCTCCTAGAAATACCGCAAGAAGCACCAAGAAGCAGGCTAAGAAAGGCCTTCCGACTTCAGAAGTCGAAGATGAATCTCGATTTTCTGTGGCCGATAAGACTCTTGGAGATTACAGCCAAGTTCGATCTGGAGATGACCGATACGTAAAGTCAATGGTGATGAGTCACGCTTTCTGCCTCTTCACTAAGGCTACTGAAAAGCCGTCGTGGGAGGTCAGCGGTCAAGTCTGGTGGAACGCCCTTGCTGCTCTGAATGAGCAGGAGCATAAGTACATTACTATCAAGATGTGGTCAGAAATCACCCTAGTCGCTGCCGCAGATATTTCGAGTAACGAAATTGTTGAGCAGCTGAGGTCGGCTTGGGTGGAGGTGAGTGTTCTTGAGTAGATAGTACAAATTATACTTCTTAATCCTCTTGTAAGGTCATGTTATTCAGAAACATGTCTGTTAACTCAAGCTGTACGATTTAGACAACATTATCTAAGTTTTGGGGTTAGTACCAAGGCAGACACTATCTAGCTAGTCCGAGCGCATTGCTTTCTACTAGGAAAACGTTCCTTCAGGCGAACGCGCACGCACCTTGAGGACAATTTAGAGTTCGCTTGGCCTACTAAACCATTCTTGCTCTAACAATTAAGGGTTCAAGATCATCTAATTAGGAAAAAATGTTTGCTAAAAAAGTTGTAGCCGCTCTCCGTACTTAGGTACGGGTTGTGATCAACCTTGGTTTGCACAGTTGGCTACCACACTACCAGATATCGCTAAATATAAAAGTGCAATTACCAGCGCTCTACCTAGCAGTTCTTTTTTCCATAATCAACATAACAGAACTTTGCGAATCTTTCTGCAAAATGTGGACAACCTGCTACGACGACGATATTGAGAGGAGGCAAGACTTTGAGTACGACGCGCCTGCACCTCGCTACCGTGGCATAAGAGGAAGACCCGAGATTGAAAAACAACCCCACCCTCTGTCCCGTGGAGCCCGCCATGACCAAGACGCCATCCCAGATATCTATCTGCACGAGCACAGCGTAGTCACCGCGCCCTCGACAGGCCCACGCATCTACAACCTCTGGCGCCTATCCAGCAACATGTACACCCGCCACACTACTGGCAACCACCACGACCGCCAAAGAGAATTCTACACGCTCTTTGGTGCCTATGCTCACGGCCTCTCCCTCGGCGCTCGTGCGGCCCCCTTCCGCAATGCAGTCATCAAAGCCGTGATCGAGCTGCTCGACGATTATGACGGGCCCTGGCAGAAGACGGGATGGCACGCCCTTCGGGACGCAACGGCGCATTACCCAGATTGCCAATTGCGCAAGCTCGTTGCGTTCAAATTTGTTGTGAGCGTGTACGAGGGTATGTGGACATGGCTGGGTCCGAACACTATCGGCGATGAGGATATGTTAGCATTGGCAAAGAGGACAAAGGCGGAGCTGCCGGTGGGGAGGAAGGGGCGGGAGGTATGGCAGGAGGTTGTCAATGAGGGGCCTCGGTTTCATGAGCCGCGTCATAGGGAGAGCGAGGATGACAAGATAGCGATGCTTTGAGGCGGAGAAGACGGGCGGGGATAGAGCGGCGGGATGTCGGATTGGAGCGACCGAGTTGATTCATTTCAGCTGTAAGAAGTAGTCAAAAGCTTAAATATCAGCAACCGGCGACTGTCTGACCCTGGAGTACAAGTTTGGCCTTTGTCGAATCACTCAAGGAAAACTTACCGCGTTGAAAATTTCCGGTGGTCCACTCGCCTACCAAGTATTTCAAGCAATGAGACCGCATCAAAGCCCTCAAGTATCGCGACACGGCGAAGACGCTCCTTGATGAAGCTAAGGAGTTGTGCAACGATGCTTTCCGCAACCGCGACACTCTTCTCCAGGCCCTTGATAATTATAGGGCGTTGCTGGACAAGGAGTTCTATGAGGAGGTCTCAGCCGAAGAGCTCAAGGCCATCAAGCAAGCCATTGTCACTGGTCGCGGCGGTATCTCTACGCAGTCGAGCCACTAGTACAATTGCGCAATAAAATAGCATACAACCATCTATTCTATTATATGATCAACGGCAGCGATCGTTACACACGCTGCAGCAAATGTGTCGCCCATGATAGCACACGTTCAACAGATGTATCGCAGACGCAGCACAAGTACCTGACATGTGCTCAAATCCATACTAGAAGATGAGCATACGAGATACTGGGTGGGATGTCAAGATTGGATGCACACAGATCTGAGCTGAGAGTAGACTTTTAGAACAACCACATTGGGCGTGTGTTGATTTTGGTGTATTCGATGGTTGCGTCATATGTGCCGAATCCCATCTAGCTCGGTCGGCGGCAGGAGCTCGGGCGAGGTCGAACTAGCACTGAGCTTGTGGAAAACTGGCTGCAATCCACAGGCGACGCTCGCTGCAGGGACTGACTTGCACTTTATCCCCCTAGGCCTCAAGGTACAACCCCCAGAACGCAGACGTTGATGTTGACGTCGAGGCTTTACGTCTCCCGCTTACTAGGATGAAGGAAGCGTCTAGGGGGCTAGACAGGGGAGATGTTAATGTGCGCCTCTATAATTAGTAACACGCGCCCTAATAAGTGTGAGGACACAGCTCTGCCTACTGTGCCAAGCCAACCAAAAGGTACGTATAATCAATCTAATAAGTGATCCGTGGCCAGAACAGTACTTATCATCAGCTAGATCTAATAATATCCCCTTCTTTTAACAGGGCCTGACCTAGGCCTAAAGAGTACCTAGTACTAGACCCTCTAGCAGCAATAGCAACAGCCCTGTAATCAAACACACGTGCCTAACCCCGTAATTACACACGTGGCTGCTCTTAGTCTAGACTAGACTATTGCCTATTCTAGGCTGGCTTAGCTAACCCTAGACCTGTGCAGGGTACAATAACCTAATATACAGGGTATTACCTAGGATTAACACTATAACTACCTTTAGACTTAAACCTATATCTAATCTATGCACACTCTTATACACATACTTTAGGTATTAGAGTAATTATAATATTAGAACACAGCTCTGCCTACTATGCTAAGCTAACTAAAAGGTACGTATAATTACTCTAATAAGTAATCTATAGCTAGAACAGTACTTATTATTAGCTAGATCTAATAATAAGCTTCTGTAAGTAAGATCTAGCTATAAGGTAACTAGAGACTCTAGTATATATATATTATATATAAGATGTAACGGTCTAGGCAAGGCCTAGTAAAAGATATCTATTTCTTAACTATTTTGCTAAAAAGCAGATACAAGACAACTAGATTAACTAGTTATCTAGATAGATAATTAATATACTAGCTTAGAAGACTAAGCTATATAAGAGGCTAGCCTTACGCTCTAAACCCTTTAGCTTCTCTCTAAGCTAGATAGGGCTAGACTCTTATAAGAGCATATAAAGGGACACCTAGCTAGAAGTACTTTAAATAGTACTTACTTAACTTGCTCTCTAATCCTATAAACTGTACTTTAGAATTAGCTACAGCCTACGCTTAAGCTATGTAGTAGAAGGACTAGATAGTCTACGCTTTTACAACCTACTTAGAAATCTTAGAGGATTAACTTACCTCCTATACTAAAGAATAGAGGGTCTAACACTTATTCTCTAAGCTTTAGCTAGAACTGTAAAGGGTAATTACTAATTATTATTATATACTAGCTACATGTAAAGACCTAGTAGCGTTAGGCTTTATACTTAAGTGCAACCTGTGCTGCTTATTACTAACTTATATACCTAGCACACGCTATAAGAGTACTTAGAGGTATAAAGAGCAAAAGTAAGGACATAATACCTCTACTAAGAAAGGTCTATATAATAAGAGCAGCGTTACCTACTTTAAGTGTAACAAGACTAGCTACTATGCTAATAAGTGTAGAAGCAGTAACTTTAACTCTAATTCTAACTCTAACCCTAACTAGATCCTAGTTTAAATTAACTAGACAGGAAAAGGCTAAGCCTTACTAGCTACCTAGAGACAGTAAGGCGTATTCTAGTATACATTTTACTAGGCATAAAGCGCACGTGTAACGCATGTAAGAAGGCAACACTAGAATAATAATTACAGGTTATTCTTAATCCTTAGGTAGATGTAAGCTTAATTAGCTAAAGGAATACTGTAGAAATAGACCTACTACTTATTAAGAAGGCAGAACTTCTATGCCTAGAATAGATTAGCATGTAGCACTAAAGCATATACGCTGTATATGCGCTGTAGATACACTTAACTAATAATATAGGCGTTAAGTGTTGTGTGTCTACTACTGTGTATAGAGTTAATAAAGAAGGAACTCTCTTACTATTAGAGAATCCTTTCCTCTAATAAGAACACATCTATCTAGATTGTAGATTGTAATCCTAGCGTTAGGGATACACTGTAGCTAGCATCTAGCTAGTTACTTCTATAGAGTTTAAAGAAGCTAACTCTAATCTCCTCCTTTTAGGAGTATTATAAGCTACTAGCGTTAATTTAGAATGTAATGCCTACATCTATAAAGCATATATAGCGTAGAAACTTTATATCCTAGATGCTTTAGCAGATTACGTTAATGTATTTAGCAAAGAGGCTGCTGCTACTCTACCTAGCTTTAAATCTTTAGACTATACAATCCTGTAAAGAAAGTAGGGGGGAAATAGGAGAACAGACTACTTTCTTCCCTAATCTAGAAGACCTAGACTAACTAGACTAGGTAATTCCAAAATAGGAAGCGTATAGCCTAAAGAGGCAAGAGAAGTAAATATAGTAATAGGATAATATAATAAACAAGTTATTATATTAAATGCTAGGTACAGAACTAAGAGAGGGGGAAAGCAAGTAGTATTTATACTCTACTTCCGTTCTCTCTATTACAAATCAGAAGGATCTAGAATAGTTATTACAAATAGATGCTTAGAAATTAAGAGTAGATTTCTAAGCAGATTGCGTAGGCAATTACGCAACCTACTAGCAGATTACGTAGGTGCACACGTAACCTACTAGTAGAGGCAACGTGTTCTTAAGCTATTTATAGTAAGAAAGCTAACTCTAGATCTAGTAAAGCTATAGCTATAATAAGCACAGCTTTCTAACGCTCTCTAGTTAGGCATTCTTCAGATAGTACTTTACTAGATTAGGTAAGAGCTAAACCTAATTAGGAAAGTACCTGTATTTAGGCCTAATATATATATATTTAGGCTAAATAGCTTAAGTTGCCTTTTTAGGTAATAACTATTCCTAAAAAGGAAACTATCTAATAAAGATTAGAAGAAAGTCTTATAACTTTACAAATCCTACTTATAGAAGAGAAAGAACCTCTATATAGACTACTCTACAACCTCTCTTTACATAAGCTAAAGCTGCTACAGAAATACTTAGAATAAGCGCTAAGTAATAGGTAGATTAGGCATAGCACAAGTTCTATAAGAGCACCTATACTTTTTATTTCTAAGAAAGATAGAACACTCTGCCTCTGTGTAGATTATAGAGGTCTCAATGCTGTTACTATAAAAGATTATTGCCTACTTCTACTAATTAGAGAGACACTAGACTGCCTATTAGGTGCATGTTATTACATAACCCTAGACCTTCGCAACACCTATTATTAGCTAAGGATTAAAGCAGGGGATAAGTAGAAAACTGCCTTTAGAACCTAATATAGTTACTTTAAGTACCTAGTAATGCTATTTAGGCTAACTAATGCTCCTGCAAGCTTCTAAGCCTATATTAATAAGGCTCTAATTAAGCACCTAGACTATATCTATGTAGTTTACCTAGATAATATTCTTATCTATATAGGGAGTAATAACATTATGCTCTACTAGCGCGCTATACGCTCTATACTTTAGTCCCTATATAAGGCAGAATTATTTATTAACCTATAGAAATGTATATTTGCATTAGATATAGTACACTTTCTTAGTTTTATTATTAACACGCGTAGTGTATGCGCTAATCTAGCTTAGGTAAGCACTATTACTAAATAGCTATAGCTTACTAATATTAAGAAGCTATAATCCTTTCTAGGCTTTGTAAACTTCTATTTACGCTTTATTAAGAGATATGCTAGAGAGACAGCTCCTCTTACAAATTTGTTAAAGAAGAACTAGGACTTCTAATAGAATAAAGCTGCAAACTACTTATTTAAAGGGCTAAAAACCTGCTTCTTAAGTGTACCTATTCTGTGCTATTTTAATGCAGCTCTCTCTATCTAAGTAGAGACAGATGCGTCTACCTTTGCTATATTAAGCATACTCTCCTAACTTTTTAAGGATAGAAAATAGCACCTAGTTACCTTTACCTCTTAAAAGCTACAAGCTGCTAAGCTAAATTATAAGGTCTATAACCTAGAGCTACTTGCTATAGTATATAGCTTTAAGTAGTAGAGGCATTACCTTAAAGGCACACAGCATACTATATAGGTGCTAAGTAATTATAACAACCTACGTAGTATACGCGCTGCTTAAAAGCTAAACCTGCAGCAAGCTAAATAGGCTATATACTTAGGGGCTTTTAATTTTAAAGTAGAATACTGTCTAAAGAAAACAAACCCTGCAGATAGCTCCCCTAAAAGAGTAGATTATAAACAGAAGAACCTTTTACTAACCTAAATGTTACCTACCTTGCAGAACAAATAGTTAGCAATAGATATAGTTAGTAGAGCAAGCAGATCTATAAACAAGCTAAGCTTGTTAGGCACATATAAGACGCACATTGCTATAGTTTACAGAACTAAGAAGGTCTCTACTACTAGTGCTATAGAATGCATGCTATGCATACTATACTTACTAGCTAGAGTAATAGTTAGTAGCGAACCTATAATAGTAAAGTCTTAATTGCTTATTAAAACCTTGTACTAACTACAACAAAGGGACGCCTTTGCTTAGAGTTAGATTACAAGCTTAATAAGTAAGGACAGCACTTAAAGACGCAGCAGAGCGCAGGTATAGCGCTTAAATAAAAACATAGTCTTAAGATATAATAGCAGAATGTATGTTCTAGAAGAACTAGCTATTAGGTAAGAGATTCTGTTCTAGAACTATAACACGCGTATAGCAGGCTATTTTAGCGCATATAGAACGCTTAAGCTTATTAAGAGAACCTACTATTAGCTAATCCTTAGTTAAGATGTCTAGGATAGGCTGGCAAATAGGTACGGCCTAGGTAGGGGTTAGGTACATTACGTGAGGTACCCTAGCCCTACCTAACCCCTACCCACGCTAACCTCTTGCTAAGAGGGTTAGAGTTAGGTAGGGTCTACATGTAGTAGAGGTAGGTATAGGGCAGGGTCTACATGTAGTAGGGGTAGGTGTAGGGTAGGGTCCACATATAGTAGGGGTAGGTATAGGGTAGAGGCTGCACAGACTAGTAGTAGGGGTAGAGTAGAGGCTGCACAGACTAGTAGTAGAGGTTAGGTACATTAGGTAATAGAGGGATCTAACTCATCCAGGAGATCTAAGAGATCTAGCTAGTTAGATCAGATTGATTCTCAACTCATCTAAGAGATCCAAGAGATCTGAGAGAGATCTAGCTAGTTAGATCAGATCGATTCTTATCCCATCCGAGAGATCTGAGAGATCTAAGAGATCTAAGAGAGAGGCCTAAGAGATCCAAGTGATATTACATATAATTATTACAGTTAGGTACCCTCTACTCTACTTAACTCTAACTACTAGTTAATGCGGCCCCTATCCTGCTTCTACCCCTGGCCTGTGTGGCCTCTATCCTGCCTCTACCCCTAGCCTGTGCGGCCCCTACCCTGCCCCTACTCCTAGCCTGTGCGGCCCTTACCCTACACCTACTACTGGTCTGTGCGGCCTCTCCTCTACCCCTACTACTAGTCTGTGCGGCCTCTACCCTACACCTACTATACCCTGTAGTACGCTATACCTATTTGCTAGCGTAAACAGGATAATTATGTATCTATAGGAGGATTGTTAAGTTTCTAAATTATTAGCAAATAATGCATCTCTACAGATAACAAGTTCTAGTCTAGGATAATCTCTAAATTAGATACTTTCTATCCTTGTCCTGTAGAGATATATAATTACTTAATCAATTGCTTTATAGTAGTCCTTGCTTAGGTTTGTTAGGAAATAGGATAACTTTGACACTGCAAAGGATACGTCTAGGCAAAGCATAATAGCTGTATAGAGAGCTAATCTAACCTTCTCTTAATAAGACTTTATGTCTTGTTTAGTTGCCTCTCTAGGGTTTTTGATTAGCTTAGCTATAGACAGGGGAGTTTCTAGAAATAATCCCTTATCTAGGTTAAACTTCTTAGCTATCTTATTAATATACGTATTATAGAGTAACGTAATTAACCTTGCTT
>SATY01000934.1:0-15043 GCA_004335155.1 Ascochyta viciae
TGCCCCCACCTCCCCCCCAAAAAATCCAACACCCAAAACTGCCCCGTCACTACCACCGTCGCAGTAATCGCACAATACAACCCCACCCAAACGTAGAACAGCACCGAGCTACCCAAAATATACGCAGTCGCTGCAAGCTGGCGAGGCAGCGTGGTCGGCGAGAGGAGCGCTACAGCCAAAGCAGTGGCTGAGATGAGGATGAAGGTAACGGCGCGCATATTCATGATGGAGGGGATCGTAGTCTTCGGGGCTGGGGAAGGGAGATCGGCGGTCTCGGGCGGAGAGAGTGGTGGTGTTTCGTGGTTGGGGGGTGAAGGTGTTGGGTGGGTGTCCATGGTGAAGTGCATGAGTGCAGTGGTGGAAGATATTTGGATTGGGTGCCGAGTGAGATAAGCGGGCGTTTGTGTGCGCGTTTGTGGTGTGTGCGGGCGGTGTGGGTGATAGTGTGGGCTCAGTCAGGGACTGTTTGTTTTCGCTCGATTGGGAAGGGGGAGTGTCTTTGAGTTGTGTGTTGGCTTGAGCTGTTGGGATGATGGTAGTTTTGGTTTCAGCTTCTGAGAAGATGAGCTTGTTGATCATTTCGGTACGAATTGATCGAAGTCGTAGACAGCACCTTGTCATGGTAAGTAAGAAGTATCCAGATACTCTCTTTTGACGCATATTTGTAAAGGGCGCTGTCACTGCTACTTTTAGTGCGCTATTGCCGTTGGTAGCTATCACAGTACGTGTGAATACATCATGCTGTCACTGCTTAATTCACGACGTTCAACGGTTAACCTAATGTCAGTTCTCTGCCGTACTGACCGCATACACTAGGAGCACTGTATGCTTGTCATGAAGGCGCTTGTACATGGAGTGAAAGTCAACCCTTGGGAGCCACTATTCGAGACAGATATGGAAGAACTTTATCACTCTCGTTTCACTGACTGTGTGCGCCCGTACCTCCTACAATATTACTTCCTGCTACCTCTTCCCTTTTCCGTACTCAATTGCAAGTCTGGTGCCTCCACGTCAACCTACCTGTATTACGCCTCTCAAATCTGCATCCCCTATCATGGCCCAAGATCCTCGCAAGCCGACACAGCTAACTGCCAAACTCACTACCATCCCAAATCACCCCAAAATGGCTCATCCATCAATCAACCTCGCAATCCTCACAACCACAACATAACCCACGATACCTACAGCGACCACACCACGCCTCCACCCCCCTCGCCACCACCTCGCCCACTAGCCCATGCTTCCTCATCCGGCTCCTTGACAACCACACCCACCAAACACAACCGCGAAATCTCAACCACCACCTCACCACAAGACGTGAAGAAGTGGATGGAGCAAGGCACCTTCGGAGACGACATTCCCGAGCGGGGCGTCGAGCAACACGTCGTGTGTATGAGCGAGCAGGACATGAAAGCCGGACAAGCAGGAGAAAAGCACAGGCAGAGCGAGCGAGAGGGGGAGGAGCAGAAAGAGGATGGGGTGAACTTGGCGGGTTCGATTGTCGTGGGTGAGCGGTGTGGTGAATGTGGTGGACAGGTTATTTGGGCAAAGAAGGGATATTTTCTGATGGTGTGTCAGAAGTGTCGGGAGCCGCAGTGAGGGGATGGAGAGGGAGATGGGGAGTTTAGGGGAATGGTGCAAGGGGAATTGGATGGTTGAGGGGCAGATATGGGTAGATGGAGTCTTGCGCACTGCACTTAAGGGCGAACGTTGTGAGGACAGAAAATAATCGAACGCAGAATGCTGCGGTCTGCTGAAAAACCTGGGTACGTTGCCATAATTCTCGTGTTGATACGTAAATTTATCAATTGATTTGGCCTTGTACATATTGGCCACTGGACCTCGAGGAGGTCGCGTTTGACTGCTGATGTTGTGACGACGGCTAACAAGTCATTGGCGAGTGAAGCTCATCTGAGTACGCATATTGTTATCATTCAGGCAGATATTTCGCGTCTCTTTGAACCTCAATAGTAAAGTTGCACCAACTAATATCATTTGTTGGCTCTATTACAATGCAACGGTCATCCTGAGCACACTACCGGCGCTCTGGTGACACTACAAGGACCTGGACCAGAATTGAGATCTGACTGAAATCCAATTGCCAATGATGTTGCCAGCGAGGGCCGCGTGGCGAGAACTGAAACATCCGTAACTGGGTAAGTCGGTAGGCTGACGCGGTGTTGCTTACCTACTTTCCAAACAATACCGATGACTCGACGACACCCGAGGTGAAAGTCGAGGCCTTGCATGCGGCAGGCCACGCTACGAAGCTGCTCTGCATAGCAATCCAGAGTGACGAGCCGTGAAACGTGCAGCACGCATGTTTGCCGCGTTGCTGAATCGAATAGCTGCTTTTAGGTAGACCATTTCTGTTGCCGACCTCAACATGGCCCACAACCGAGAACCTTGAATGTTCATCGGTGAGCTGCGCACACTGTGGCAATGATTTCGAATAGTCCGGGATGTGGCTCTCTCTAGTGGAGCCGCAGCATGCAAATGTCGGGCAAACTCCTCCAGGCAGCGAAGAAAGGCTAGGTGCTACTCAAGATGCTGCGGGCGAGGCGACAAAGACCAAAGTTCTGTTGGGCAGATGCTCCACTGGCTAAGGCAGGGTTCGGCTGTCCTTGTTGAGCTCGCCATGTTCCGGTTTGGTATGAGCCAAGTGGAGCCGTGGTGGGCTCTCGCGGCGCGGAAAACCTAGGGGCTGAGCGCCTGGGGTAAAATCCGCCTCGAAATGGCAAGGGTTATCTTGCCATGAAGATGCCGTTTAGAAAGCATTCGCTCTATCGTGACATGGGCGGACGACGTCACCCGGGGTCCACGTGAGATTCCGAATACGGCGAATCAGATGTCTGGAAATAATCCAAGGGTTTAAGGGTCAAACCACGAGCTTGTTAAGCCGCACCATCGGAGGTCTTCCGGAGCCTGCGCTGATGTCGTTCTGCGAAAGCAAAGTAGCACGAAGCTAGCAGGACATGCAGGACTCGTCAGGTCAATTCGGTACGCGACAGATGACAATCATGACCTATTGAGCGAGACAACAAGAAGCGTCAAGCCGGGAACGAGACATGAGGCTTTTACCAATGGCACTTGGATGCAATTGCCGAGCTATTCGGGGGAGCGGAAGAGCAAAAGCCCGAGATGAGTGGATGATGAGCTGGTGAGCTTGAAAAGCTGCAAGGTCACGGTCACAGCAAAAGCCGCTGCCAGCAAGACGGTCGGCCTCAAGAAGTGCGGAATAGACTCCGTGATCGGTCGGAGTACAGCGACGGAGAAGGGAGAAGCCTGCCGTGGAAACAGTCTCCGGGGCTCGTTGGTCGAACGTGAGCAGGAAGGTTTCCAGGACTAGGTGACCAATCGAAAGCCAGCATGTTGAAGGATGTGGCGAGGTATTTACACCGTACCCGGACCAGAGCGCATGCTGGTGAGCCAGCTCTACCTGTAGCCAAGCGACCGTAAAGAAGCCAACAAAGCAGGTGCAGAGCGCGTCGTTGTGTATGAAGCTGCAGTTGCGTAAATGAGGCCTTAACACACATGTAGTACGTTGTCGATAATTGAACCCCTGCAATCGACTGGCATTTCATAGTCTAGATGTGCTTGACATTGCGATGTCGCGACATTCGAGCTACAAATACGTTTGTACTTTTGTGTAACAAGACCACGGTAGGCCAGCGGCCTGGTACAACGGGAGAACTGCGGGTCGTCGCCGCTTGTGCAAACCGCTGTGAAGGATTTGTAGGCTGCATGCTTCTAGATTGGATCAGCACACTCGTTACTCTCCACAGTCTGCCTCATGCTACACTGATCGAACTGGAATACTTCAGCTCTAACGCATGGTGAGCTGATAGGAGAGCGGCCGGAGTGCAGCTTGCGCAGGCATTGAGATACGAGCGGCAAGCGTCTGGGAAGAAGGGCGTTCGGTGGGGTGAGGTGCACCGGGACTTCCTATTCGAGTTAGTGTGAGAATATGCCATTGGTCCCGCTGTTGCATGTGTTTGTGAATCGATGGTACGGACGGGAAGAGGCAGACGCTCGTCATCGAGTCTATGCATTGTTTCCGTCTCGGTCGGAACATGTTTGCGTTTTGTGTCGTCCACCTTCGTCCCGAACATCATAAGGTGATACACGTCATACTTTCAGTGGCATCGGTATACCGGTATACCGATGAAACCATTTTTAAGCGCGCTGCCTGTAGGAGGTACCCCGTGCTTAGCAATTTGGCGGATGCCGTTTGTTGGTACTCACGAAGACTGCTGTCTACATACATCACCATGTAGGTGTATGTTACATTGGCTGAGAGAAAGGCGCGCGCAAAGGGCTCAACTACTGGTGTAGCGAGCCTCTACTGCAGATCAATGTCAGCATCTGAGATGAGCTTTCAGAGGCTCGCCTGTTACGGAAAATTATTTCGATCAGCAGTCTTCACGTCTTTGGCGAGCGATCTTTCGAGCTCCATGTGCGCAGAGTGGGGCAACGTTTAGCTAATTGAAGCAATTGAATGCAGATCAAGAAACGTCAGTCGCGAGGCTCTGTGGTGTGACAGAACCTGCTCAAGAGACGCTTGACTTGTCCAGCAGCGAGCTAGAAATGCTCTGCAGGGCCGAGTAAGGAGCCATGTCGTTGAAGAGCGCTTGCATTTGCCTCAATTGACGTAGTTGGCGACTCTTTTGGGAAATATCTGAGGAATGTATGGTTTGCGGCGCTGATCCATCCCTCACGAGCTTGACAGCACGCATGCACGAGCGCAACAGATCGTATTTTGCTGGCAAGGCAGACGTCATCACCGTGTGCGCCAGTCTTTGGTCTGGTCAGAAAATGGCGGTGCAGGTCGATCCACCAACCAAGCCTGCACTGTACATAGCATTGGCGAAGTGGGCTAGTCTACCCGTGAAGCAAGAGCTTGAACTGAGTTGATGGGTACTTTGCAAACTTGCGAGATCCACTCGAAACCATTGTTATCGGCGCGATGACGCTCCTGACCTCAAGTCAGGGGAACAGCGGAGACTCCGGAGAGCGCTGGATGGCTGGATGGCGCAGCCTGCTCAGACAGGACGTTGCCAGGGCCCGCTTGAAGGGTCATGTGCAGCGAAATATGTACCCGCAGTGATCCATTATTGGCGGGTCTCTGCGTCGGTACGAGACGTGTAATGGACAGGGTCTCCGTTGCCCGGTTCTTACAGGCTCGTTGAAAATCGCTCTTACTACCTAGACTGCGTGGTCCAGCGTGATGCAAGCTGCAAGAAGCAGCCGTCCTGCATCCGTAGGTTGGACAAGGTGCCTCGGTGGGCTATCCATCGAGAGCGGTTCGAGAGATTGACCACCCAAGCAGAGGTCGCCAAAACGGCCCTGATCAGCGTTGGCGAACCGTGGTGTGGCAGCGCTGCATCGGTGGGCCAGGGTCACGGCGGCCTGGGGCCTCAAAGGAACTGGCAAGCCGTTTCGGAGAAGTCCAGGTGGGCTGTAAGCGGTGCCAATCAGCGAGATGCGTGGAAGCACTGGCCACAGTGCTAGTGGGCGCCGACGCTAATCTGCTCTGAGACTGTGGGGTAATCATGCGCCTGGCTGTGGACGGGCCACTCTACGGCTCCAGTGCTCCACCAATTCCAGCCTGCAAACTCCAGCTTCCCCAGACTTTTGCACACGGGCGCCTCCACGGAGCTGACATCGGTGAAGAGAGCTCCAGTGCTGCAGCAGAACGCGTCCGTACTGCGCGCCATGCCACCCACTGGCTTGTCCAGCTTGGTCGCAAGATGCAGCTGTGAGGCCGCGTACCGTGCGGTCTTTGTGGCTGGTCCTGTAGACTGTGTAGTTCGGCGCTTGTTCCGTGGCCGTCAAAACACCTGATTGCGCGGGAGCACGCGGAGAGCCATCAATGGCTGCCATTATTGACAAGGCATCGGCCTGCACTGCACACATGTCATCGACACTTGTCCTTGTTGAAACCAAGTTCGAGCCCTGCTGTATCGGGTCCTTTCATAAAACTTATCAGTCCTGCGCGTATTTCGACAGAGTCCCATGGGCAAGTGACATTGGTGTCCGCTGCAGGTTAATTTAGGACCAGCCTATCTTCCCGCCTGGCGAGATTGGGGTACAGAGTCAGCCAGCAGAGCGATCAGGGGCACTCTCGACAACAGGCACCTCCGGCGGGCCTCTGCATACGAACGACGGGATTCTGTTATAACCTATGCACGACAATCTGAGGTCGACACGGCGTTCGCGCTGCCGTTTCAGGCCTGGCGCTGAGCCGAGGCTCTACAAACCATGTCTTCTCCAGGCCCTTCTCTCGAAGAGCTGCGGCCAAGCATCGAGTGAGCGCGCAGGTCACGCCGTCGGAGGCGCTGCGTTGCCTGCCGGATTCCGGCTTCCGGCTTCCCAAGCGGGTCGTCGAGCATCAGGATCAGCGAGTGCTGTCCATCGTTGCCGCGTCTAGAAGAAGCGTGCATCTTCGGGCCCTTGTCGGGCGGCGGAGCCAGACCCTGGCAACGCTAAGCGTCGACCGAAGAGGACGCGATGCCGTTCTCGACGGCCTTGGTGTTGCAGCGAGGCGTCTGCTGCCGAACAGCTCTGGGGTCTAGCTTGGAGCGTTGGTGTGTCATGCAACCGCGCGCGCAGCCTTTGGTTCGTTGGTTTGGCCCTGGACGATCTGCTTACCTGTGGACTTGCGCCTCCCTCTGGACGTTCCCTCTACCTCCATCGTCACACTTTGTGCGCACGTCGCTGCTGCTCTTTTGGATTTTGTTGCAGCGGTCGTTCCTTCTGTTCCCCTGCACAAACAAGGCAGGCGCCACATCCCGGTCGATACCCCAGCTTCTCGGCTGCCCCTCCATCCATTGATTGCCTGGAGTTGCCCAACCAATTGCAGCGCCGCGAGCTCGAGAGAGCTTTGTATCTCTGGTTTCCGGCCCACCAACGGCGCAAGTGAGCAGTCTCGCCGTCACTCTGTCCTGTCTGCTGGTCTAGCTACATAGCGGCCCTCTGCTCTGCTTCTTTCGTGCCTGCACAACCATCGACCCTACCGCCATCTAGCTACCGGGCCCTTCCGCGAACACGCACTCGTACGTGTACCAGCGTATGCGCGGCCCGACTAGCCCCCAGGCCATCTATCGTTCCCGTGGCTCTTCACATCAATCGGTCGCTGGTTGTCTTACAGTCTGAGCTGCGACTGTCAACCATCATTCATTCCATCATCGTATCCTTACCAGCCTTGAACGGCTGGACTCTAAATTTGGCGCCCAATTGCATCTTGTAAGCGACAACATCAGACGGTACGGGTGTCTCTGCAGGTACCAGTACCACTTTCTGGCCTGCGCCAAACTCTGGTACCTCTGGCCGGTTGTCGGAAGGACACACATTTGCACGTCACTAGAAGGCTTAGCATCTGTTGAGACAGCCTTGTAAAAGGTGCCAACCCCCACAACTGGAAGCTCTGGTGTCCAACTGACGCTCCTAGATTAGTCTGCTCGGCACCCTTTCTACTCTTTGTTTACCACCACTCGGCGAGATAGCTCGTGGTACCAACTCGATCCGGCCTCAATACCGCATTGCTGCCCGGTTGATTACTCTGCAAGTGGAAAGCTTACTGAAACAGCCCCGAGCTTGTCAGATAGGCAGCTGTGGGTGTTGTGACACGCCCGAGAAGCTCCACCAGCCAGCTGTCGAACATGTCGAACCAGGCAGTGGAGAACAGCCCCGCTGGGGTCGTGAACCTTCCCAGCGACGAATCAGGGAGCAGCAATGGCAGCGGCAGCAGCAACAGTAGGCATCATCACCCAGTCCAATGCATCGTTTCTCAGCTAACCATCATACTTTTCAATCGCAGCCTCTGTGCAGACCGCGAAACCTGAGACCGCACAGCCTCCTCCCACCACATTTCCTCCGCCAAAGACGGACAAGCCACGGCCGCACATCTGCACCACCTGTACCCGCTCGTTCGCGCGACTAGAGCACCTAAAGCGACACGAGCGATCGCACACCAAAGAGAAGCCTTTCGAATGTCCTCAATGCACACGATGCTTTGCACGGCGCGATCTGCTGCTGCGCCACCAGCAAAAGCTGCATCAGCAGGGCGCGACATCTACAAGACCTCGCAATGCCAGACGAGAAAGCACCACCGGGCTACCTCCCAACTCCACAAACCGTGTTCGCAAGAATTCTATATCCAGCAATGCAAGCAGCATCATACCTGGCACTGGGAGCATGAGGCCGCGTGCCAACACCATCAGTCACATCCCTACCGATCAGATTGCGAACTTCATGGCAACACACAATGCATCGATACCCAGAGGCAGCGGCGGCCATCCAGGCCACTCACACCATGCTAGTTTGTCTGGTATCGGCGGTACTGGTCTGTTTGATTACAGAGGCATGTCTACAGCGGTGGGCAACCACGGGCAGCACCATGGGCTGCCACATCTAGACACACACACTGGCTTCGGTGGCATGGGCGGGGGTGGACTTCGCACGGCGCCAATACAGGGAATGCCTGGGCCTAACGACCTTGAACTTGAGAAATTCTTTGGCACCTCTTCTGGTTCCACTATCAACCCGAACCAGCTGCATCACTTCAACGGCAACCTTGCTCACCCGCAGTCGCCTTTTCGGCAATTTGCCAACCCATTCGCTGGCAACAATCCAATTGAAGAAGACGATTTTGCATGGAACGCAGGCATGGATAGTTCGATGATGTTCTCAAACGAAAACGCTATCGAGGGGTCTTCTCCGTCAGCTATCAGCACTGCAAGCCAAGGCGCATTCAACGAAGTCATGTTGGACGGGTCAGGTCAACCGACCTCCGCGGCCATGTGGCACAACCCAATGCCTAGTCACTCGCACATCAATCATCTTGCCTACACAGATGCTATGGCTCCTGTATTCCCTGAGCTGATGATCAACACCATGCCAACACAAGAGCTCGTGGACCCTGCCTCACAGAATGACTTCTACATAACCTCGCCTCCCCCCCTGTCGGCAATGAGCCCTTCAGCAGGTATCCCTGGTATGCCAAACCAGTACTTCCAGGCATCCATGACTTTTCAATCTGATGCCGGCAGCATATCATCGGCGTCCATCAACGGTAGCGCACGACACAGCTCGGTAACTTCGGTCTCTACTGAGACTATCACAGATGCCACACGACAAGCCATGATCATCAATCTGCAGCAAGCTCTCGAAATGGGCAACGGGCAGCGGCGCTTTTCTCAACCGCACATTAGCTCTCCTCTATCAGCGCAAGGCCAGACCGCGACGCTACCGAGCACCATGGACATTCAACGTTACGTGAACGCTTACATACTATACTTCCATCCTCACTTGCCGTTCTTGCATATTCCAACGCTGTCTTTCGATACTCCAGCATACACGTACCAGGTTCGCACTCCTAGCGATTACAACTACGACGGTATGGTTGGCGGAGGCGGTTGCCTCATCCTTGCCATGGCTGCGATAGGCGCTCTGTATGAGTTCGAGGCGGTCGTGGCTAAAGATTTGTTTGAGGCTGCCAAGAAACTGATTCTCTATTACCTGGACGAGCGTCGCAGGGCTGGCCTGACAGCTGCAGTGAACGGACCCAGCGCCGTGAATGAGTCAGTCAACAAACCCCCGCTATGGCTGGTTCAAGCTATGTTGCTCAATCTGATTTTCGGACACAATTGCGGTGACCGGCAAGCTGCTGAGGTTGCAAGCACTCACTGTGCGGCTTTGGTCAGCCTTGCCAAAGCTGCAGGCTTGGACAGGCCCGCGGTGCCGGAACCGACGACGCAAAGCCCACCGAACCATGCCAACGGCGAAGATTTGCCCATGACAGACGACTCGAACAACCATGCAGATTCGCCTCGTGACATGCTTGACGATCACAGCCGGTGGATGCAGTGGAAGAAGACGGAAGAGAAGAAAAGAACATACTACGCCGTGTTCTCCATGTCGAGCTTGCTTGTCTCAGCATACGCACACGCTCCGCGCATACTAAACTCTGAGATTCGACTTGACCTTCCTTGCGAAGAAGATCTATGGTCTGCTGAAAACTCTCAAGCATGGATGGCGTTGGGAGGGTCGATGGTCGCGCAGACAAGGAATCTATCCTTCAACACTGCCATGACCTACTTGCTCGAGGCAAGCACTCGCCAAGGTACACCTCGTGTGCAGAATTCATATGGTCAGCCATTCGGTGGCAGCTCTCTCGACGAACAAATAGGGAGTGAAATACAGCCCAGTACCTTTGGTTGTTACGTTCTGATCAATGCGCTCCACGTCTACATCTGGGAGACTCGACAAAGACATACTGGACGACTTTGGAAGACACAGGAAACAGAGGCGATGCACGCGCAAGTTGAGCCTGCTTTAAAAGCCTGGCAGGCTGCCTGGAGAGCCAACCCAAACCACAGCATCGAGCGACCAAGTCCCTTCGGTCCGTTGTCTGCAGACTGCATACCTTTGCTGGACCTCGCCTACGTCCGGCTGTTCGTGAACCTCTCACGAGCGAAGGAACTCTTATGGCAGCGAGACTTTGATGGCATGGCAAATGAACTCGCCAAGGGAGTGGACATTGTAGCTCAAGCTGATGGGTCGCCCGAACGCTCCGATCCCGTGAAAGCGGGCTCGCCTAGCCATTTTACCCAGCAGCTCGACAACGTCGCATTCACCGGACCCACAGGTATAAAGCAATCCTCCAAACGCGAGAGGCACCTTCGAAAGGCGGCTTTCTACGCTGCGGACTCTCTATCCATGGCGGATAAGCTAGGCGCTACATATGCCGAGTTCACCGCTAGAGAGCTACCAAATTCATCCGCACTGTGCACATTTGACTGTGCACAAGTGCTCGCTGAGTGGGTTGCGACTGTCCAGGACCGCGTCGGCCGTTATCTGGGTGTGCTGGGCAGAGACGATATCGACTACTCAACGGTTCCTGCAATCATGTGTCTCGAGGAGGAGGACGTCAAATTACTGCAGAAGATCTCAGACATTCTGCACAATGCTGACATAAAGATGGCGTATGATGCTTCCCTCCACAACATCATCAACACCGTCCTACCGAGTATGAGTCGCTGTGGCTTTGGTTCCAAGCTTTTGATGGTCACGTCTTACATGCTGTCAAAGGCTGCCGTTTGGCCTGGTAAGTGGGAATGAGCATGTTGAAAGCGGTAATAGAACTAACCTGAACAGCAGTCACCCAAGTACAGGCACGGGCACTAGAGGCGCATGCTCAATGCATTAACCAACGCGCTGAAAACTCTGTCCTTGTCCTCGGTTCGTAAAAAGCCGTTCGAAACAACCCTACAAAAAACTCAAAAAACCGGCTTCACACACTCATCATGTCGACGACGATGTGATGAAATACACACACTTTAGCAGCGGCTCCAACGACCGTTTACTTCGTTTAGAAGAAGCTGCGCTTAGCTTTTCTCTGTGCACGCCAATTCTCTATCGAAACATAGCAGATGGGCTGTTTGGACACCGCTCCTCTCAATGACTTTCTTGTACAACTCTTACGAGGCGATGTCACGCAATGCTGCGTTCAAGACTTCACACGTCTTTCTTACTACAGTCACTTGTTTCGACTTACATATCTTGATTTATGGAATTGAAGGCGTTCAGGGTTTGTCAGTTTCCGTGGAAACTCGCGGAAATACAAGGCGAGTCGTAAAGAGTTTTGAGGACTTACGATCAACGAGGCACATATCCTGTTGATGGCTGGCGCATGGCTTCGGCCGCCTATGAAGCTGTCTATTTATGCTATGACGCTATGAAGGACTACATATCTTTCGGTTTGGGACAGGACCTGGCACTTCCGGAGTAATGGCACGGGACAAAAGTCACAGGTTGGTTTTCAATAAGATCCGAAAATAACAAGAATCTATCACTATCAATCATCATTTCCGCAATCGAGTCTTTCCAATTTCGCATTCTACCATTTCCCCCCTCCATTGAGCAGGAATGGCAACCTCGTGAACATGAAAAATCCAATTCATTCCAAATAACACCCACCGCCACTTGTACCAAAGTCAAACCAGTCCCGGACCCGACCGCTCACCCTTCCGAACCAATCACTTACCGCACTACCATATATCGGCATGGACATGGGCACTCCACGTTTTCATCCGTTTCCCCACATTGCACTAGAGGAGAGAGAGTACGCACGCCGCTCAGCCTCTTACCAAGCGTATCGTGGCGCGGCGCGGCGTGGCGTGATGCGACGTGGTGTATCGTGGTGTATCGTGGCGAGGCGGACTTTATCCCGTTCGCGGTATCGACTGAGGTAAGATGCGTTTACGCATTTGCTAGCAAGTTCCTACATACCATCTAGTTAAACACCCCCGCAACTCAACTTAATACATACATCACCACCCCGTCCCTCTACTGTGCTCGATAACACCGTTTCGAGGAGAAATTGTACCAGAACACGCCCTCGCCCTCGCTCTCGCCCTCGCTTTTCCCATTATTATTCCATCATCGATCGATTTCGGTTTCCATTTCCATTTCGAGTTCGGTACCTTGACCCGCGACCCACCCGCCTCTGCTTTCCGTTCCAGCCAATCGGACGTTCGTCCGCGACTAGACCCGACGTGCTCGAACAAAGAAAGGGTAGGCCTTAAAGCGGGATACGATGTTTGGTAGCTGTGCTCGTGGCTGGATGGATGCTGATGCCGCGGTGGATGCGAGATACACGTATGATGTATGATGTGATGTATGGTGCTGTGGTCGTTAGTTCAGGGCGGCGAGTGCTGGTGCTGATGTTGGCTGGTTCGTTAACGTCTAGCGTTTGCGGTGGGGTGTGTTTCTTACTTGCTTGCTTTGCGTAGATGGAGAAGCTGGTATAGTGGTCTGCTATGTAGACTGTGCATGGGTAGTTGGTGGGAAGCTGAATGCATGCCATTAGCTAGTGGGTAGGTGGGTGGGTGGGTGTTTCTAGAGCGCGACATGTACACATGTATATATTATAATCTTGCATTTTAGACTAATGATCTGTGGATAGCACGTGTATTTTCCTCTGCTGAACTGGTTTGCACTAGGTACCCGGTGCCGTGGTAACACAAGAGCACGAGGGTGCAAGAGCCCAGCCATTGATATTTAGAACTTGATTGCTTGCGTAGCGTAATTTGTGCTGCATTATCTCGGTACTAAGTAGCAGTGTCTCTGTCAAGTGATAAACATGTGTGCGAGAAACTTTTAGATGTTTAGATTGTAGTTGCTTCAAGTCTGATATTCTTTAAACATGTATGCACGTACGTACACACAATACCTACATACCTTCTCCCTTACCTGTTGACTAGATTCGCAGATATTGAAATTAACATCGACATCAACATCAACACACCCCGTCTCCCATCCACCACCAACTATCGCGCTGACCATCAACCCCGTTCCCCACATCTCGGCCATTGCATCGGACAGAAGTAAGTCTCTGAAGGGTTTGCGGCTGCGATGGCTCGATCTGAGATAGAACCGCGCTTGCTTGGTCTGGCTAGTAAGTGAGACGGTTTTGAGGGAAGTTGGGAAGTGGTGGGGTTGGAAGGCCTTGGGAGACGTTGGCATGTTATGACTAAACGGAGAGATGGTGAGAGCTGAAAGGAAGAAGGATCTGCGCAGATGCTGAGAACTTGAACTGCCTGCGCTGTGACTTTCACACCAAAGATGCTACAAGAGGGATGGTTGTAAGTTGGTTTGTCTTGCAGTGAATGCAATTGAGTCTGGTACGTAGTACAGGCATTGTACACGAGGCCCCTGGGTATCGAAGAAGCAACCAACGCCGGAAAGAATGCAAATCCAAGTCAAGCCTTGTCAAGCGTTCTAAGGTCAGTCAAAGTTGAAGAAAGCGTCGTTGAAGGCCGAGTCTCCCTCTGGATTGTCGTAGTCGTCCAGGTTGTTGAAGAGATCCTCAAGATTGTCGGTCGTCATGGTCTCCATGGGCTCGTCAGCGATGTTGTTGGTATCGTTGGTGTCGCTGGCGGGTTTGGCGTCTGCTGCTTCCTGATCTGGTTTGCTGTCCTTTGTATCTTCTGGTGGCGGCGCAGGTTGCGGCGTGGGTTCTGCAGGCTTTGGCTGCTCCCCTGGAGGCTTCGCGTCGGTGTTGGTGTCTGGGAGATCAGGCATGGGGAAGTCGAGGTCCATGTTGGTGCTGGGCTCGTGGTCGTCGCCCTCGCCGCTCTTCGCAAAGTCTTCGAGGCCACGCAAGAGCGACGGCCCCTCGTCGAGGTTGAAGTCCATGTCGCCGGACGTGTCCATTGGGTGGCCGGGGTTGTCGTGGTTGCCAGACGTGTCCGTGGCATCGCCAAATTCGAAGTCGAAGTCGAACTCGTGCTGCTCTGCATTGGGGTTGGTGGGCGTGTCGTCGAAGAGAGGGTCAGCAGGCGGCGCGGTGGTTGTGTCTGGGGCTGGTGGCTGCTCGGCTTCCTCTTCGACCTTGGGCACCGCTTCTGACGACTCTGCTCTGGCGGGCTGTTCGGCGGGCGGTTGTGCGTCTGGCTGCTCGGCAGGCGAGGTGCTCTCTGGCTTCACGGCGACTTGTTCTGTTTTTGCAGGCACGCTGAGGCTCGACTCTGCCGCCAGCCGGGCTCTCTCGGCTTCGTGGTGCTTGGCTGCGGCCTCGCGCTTCTTGCGGTCCTGCTTCAGCAAGGCCAGGTCACGGCGCAGGACGGTTTGGGCCAGGCGGACTTCGTTCTCGAGCTCGTCGAGGGCGTCGTGGAAGCGGTCGGTGGCTGCGGGGACAGCGCGCTGCATGCCCTGCTTCATGCGACCGGTGCCGCCGCCGGCATGGTGCTCTTTGATGAAGCGGCCGGTGGTGAGTAACTGCAGGCGGTGGTGAGCGCAATGTGTGGAGGGGCTGCGGTGGGTGCGCCTACGACCATGTTCAGCATGCCCTGCAACATGTCGAGATTGGGGTTGCCGGGGGCTGCGGAGGGTTTAGGCTCTGGCTTGACCGAGACCATTGTGGTGGTGGTGGTGGTGGTGGTGAAGTGTGAGAGATTGTTTGTCAGTCGTCAACAGTAGAGAGTGAAGAGGATTGGGATGGACAGGAGCTTGTTAATATAGTAGGAAGAGGATGCGTTAT
>SATY01000935.1:0-15041 GCA_004335155.1 Ascochyta viciae
TCCTGCGCTACAGCACTACCCCCTAACAGCGTAATAACTATAACTTAGATTATAGTTCTACAAGTTGCAATTAACTTGCAGGGCCCTGCCTAGCTAGTGCAAGATTAGCTAGAGTAGTTGCTAGCTATATAGCGCTAAACCTAGAAGTAGGCAACAATAACTCTTCTTAGCCTAGTAGTAAGCAATAATAACTCTTCTTAGCCTAGCGTAACCTGCGTCTTGTGCTGCAGCACTACCCTCTAATAGTATAACAACTATAACTTAGATTATAGTTCTGCAAGTTGCAATTAACTTACAGGACCCTGCCTAGCTAGTACAAAGTTAGCTAGAGTAGTTACTAGCTATATAGCGCTAGACCTAGAGATAGACAATAATAACTCTTCTTAGCTTAGTAGTAGGCAATAATAACTCTTCTTAGCCTAGTGTAACCTGCGTACTGCGCTACAGCACTACCTTCTATTAGTGTAATAACTATAACTTAGATTATTGCTTTATAAGTTGTAATTAACTTATAGAGCCCTGCCTAGCTAGTGCAAGATTAGCTAGAGTAGTTACTAGCTGTGTAGCGCTAGACCTAGAGGTAGGCAATAATAACTCTTTTTAGTCTAGCGTAACCTGTGTTCTGTGCTGCAGCACTACCTTCTAATAGCGTAATAACTATAACTTAGATTATAGTTCTATAAGTTGCAATTAACTTGTAGAGCCCTATTTAGCTAGTGCAAGATTAGCTAGAGTAGTTACTAGCTGTATAGCACTAAACCTAGAAGTAGGTAATAATAACTCTTCTTAGCCTAGCAATAGGTAATAATAACTCTTCTTAGCTTAGTGCAACCTGCGTCCTGCGCTGCAGCACTACTCCTTAATAGCATAACAACTATAACTTAGATTGTAGTTCTACAAGTTGCAATTAACTTGCAGGACCCTGCCTAGCTAGTGCAAGGTTAGCTAGAGTAGTTACTAGCTATGTAGCGCTAAACCTAGAGGTAGGCAATAATAACTCTTTTTAGCTTAGCGCAACCTACGTCCTGCGCTACAGCACTACCCCCTAACAGCGTAATAACTATAACTTAGATTATAGTTCTACAAGTTGCAATTAACTTGCAGGGCCCTGCCTAGCTAGTGTAAAATTAGCTAGAGTAGTTACTAGCTATATAGCGCTAGACCTAGAGGTAGATAATAATAACTCTTCTTAGCCTAGCGCAACCTACGTTCTACGCTGTAGCACTACCTCTTAACAGTGTAATAACTACAACTTAGATTATAGTTCTATAAGTTGCAATTAACTTGTAGGACCTTACCTAGCTAGTGCAAGATTAGCTAGAGTAGTTACTAGCTGTATAGCACTAAACCTAGAAGTAGGCAACAATAACTCTTCTTAGCCTAGTAGTAGGTAATAATAATTCTTCTTAGCTTAGCGTAACCTGCGTTCTGCGCTGTAGCACTACCCCCTTTTAGCTCTTATAACTTAACAACTAGACCTTAGACTGCAATTTAGAAGACTATGTTCTCTTAGCATAATTATGCGCTATTAATTTTACTCTAAAATTTTAAATTTAAAATTTTAATGTTTGTCTAACTCTAGGCTAGTTTTTCTCTTCTATTCTCCTATAGATATGCCTATGTATCTTAAATAGCGTATTTGTTTTTGCACTAGATAGTGCTTAGAGGCTATGTACGTGTTCTCCCTATTCTATCTATGCTCTATTTTAGGCAGCAGTTAGCTAGTATAAGATAAGACTAGTATTGTCCTTTGCCCTATTTGTTTCTTAGCTCCTAGCGATATTTGCTAATAATAGATCCTAGAAATTTACTTTCTAGGCAGGTAGTTTAAGTATGTGTAAAACTTATATAGCTTAAAAAGTATATAATATAATATAAACTCTAAAACTCTTATATTACTAGTAGCTTACTTAAAAATAAACATCTTCTTTCTAATACCTTTGCGTTGTATTAATGTGTGTTGTAGTTAAGTTTTCTTTCTTATCTAGCTAGTTTGTATTGTAGTAGTAGGGAACTGTTTTGCGTTTAAGAATAGTTAGGGGCTAGTTGCGTTAGTGGTTTTTCATTTTGTATATATAAACAGTTTACCTATATCTATTAGTAATTGCTTCTTTGCAATAGGTGTAAAGCAGACTATATCTCTCTACCTTAGTGTTAGTGTGTTTAGGCTTAATAGCTTGTTACTGTAGTGTGTTAGTATAGCAGAACCGCTACTACACAGTGTAGATAATAGCTAGTCTAAACATAGATGTGCAGGGCTATATGCATTTGTTAGTTGCATAGATACAGTATAATAAGTATATATAGCTAATGCTAAAAACTCTCTGCTAGTTAGTTCCTTGTGTTCCTATTGCAACTCTTCCTTATGTCTAGCGTTTAATAGCGCGTAAAACGTCTTTTAATATATATTACATTTTTCTTCTTCTTTCTTGCACATAGCTAGTTTAGCCTTGTTATAGTATATGTTTAGTATGCTATGTTTAATAATAAGTTAAGCAACGCAGCGTAACCTATCTCTTCTACCTTACCTACTTTCTTGCGCCTAGATAATTAAATGCTTAGGCAATCTAAATTAGAATACAGCTAAGAGGAAGTCTATGTAAACACTAGCTGTAAAGGCGCTTATCGCAATAAAGATGCCTAATCTCTTCTTAAAAAACCTAACCTGTGTGCTAGTCTTCTCTTCTTCTAATAATTTGCTATAAAATCGCTTACATTGTAATTGCTTAGCAAGCTCGTCTACTATAGCCTAGCTGTTAATATAGACAAGGATTTTCTAAAATATTACAACTTCTTATTAGAGATATTACACTATCTGTCTTGTTAATATTAGATTAGTTCTATTAATAGTTTGTACTTTGTATTAGAGATTACTTTGTACTGTTAGTTTACAAAATGCTATAGTATCGCTTAGTATACTAAGAAGTTAGAATGCGTTGCGTTGTTCTTTAAATAGGACAGTTACTAATAGTAACGTAAAGCAGGTAGTATACTGCGTAATAGTTTAAAGATTACATAGATAAGGTTAAAATTGTACATTAGATAGTAGAATGTAATAGAACTTATTAACTACAATCTGTTCTAATTTGCCTATAGCGCTTATACGCTAGGTAAATAATACAAATGCACTACTACTAATGCTCTTAAGCGTTGCTAGTATAATAGAGGCTATTTAATTGTAGTAACTATGTTTCTACACTAATACGCGTATACGCAATGCCTTACAAGCTCTAACAATGTCTAAGCAGAGTGCAGTTAAGGGAATAATTACAATAGTCTGTCTATATCCTAAGTAACATGCTGGTAGCAGAAATAGCAGGCTTTTACTAGACCTAGTACTAGCAATGTACACAACAATAGGGCTGCCTGTTATTACAGAACTAAGAGCTTCCTCTTGCTAACCTTAAAATTAAGCATGTTGTCTGTAATTCTCTTGTAGTAAGAAAGGAAGGTAAATGTCTATCTACTTAGACAGTTGCTTCTGTAGTGTTTATTGCTAGTTGTGTTGTTTAACTACATTATTGCTTTTAAGTAGAAGGCTAAACTGTAGCGCCTTGTGCTACTACGTAGAGATTTTAAAGTATGCTTTAGCTAGGTATTGTTTTCTAGCAAACACTTTAGTTATATCTAAGGCATATACTATGTAAGCTGTTTCTAGTAAGTGTCTAGCTTGCATTTCTCGTGCTTCTACTTCTGCTTCCTTAATTATCTTATCTACTTCTTCTCTAGACAGCTCCTTTAGTAGCCTATTGTTACTTTTGATTTTGCGTCCAAATGCAATAAGCAGATGCTAAAGGGTGCTAATGTTAATTTCTTACTCTATCTAACGCAGTGTTGCGCGTTAAATTACAAAGCTTAGTAGCTTAGACACTTTGTATTATGTTCTATCTTGTTTAGACTACAGAAAGCTACTTGTAGCCTAGAAATAGTAATGTTCTTAATAGTCTTTAGCAACCTAATGCTGTATTATAATGTAGAATAAGTAGATAAGCTATAAATACTATACTAGTAACACACTAACTTCTCTAAGTAGGAATTAGTACATAGTTTTTAATAACTTATTACAGTTATATCCTTTGTAGTAGTAAGGAATAACAGCAATAAGCCTATTAAAAAGGAATATATTGCGTAGGCTGTTTGTTGCTAAGTTCTTATATTAAATGCTAAGGATCTTAGTTCTGCAGGCAGGTTGGCTACTTGTAAAGTAGATAAGTAACAACAAGTAACTAAAGATGCTTTAGACCTTATTGCAGTATTGTTTAACCTGCATTAGGTCTCTTAGGTTAGATATAGCAGTCTTCTTAAATGTTCTACTATTCACTGCTTTAAGCATTTGTTTAGGGACAAAACTCTAATGTTCTTAGAGATATAGTAATAAGGGGGCAAATGCGCTGTATCCTAGTGTAGACTTAGTAGCTTGCTCTTTAATCTTGTCCTATAGTATAGAAGGTAGTTAGTCTCTTTGCTTTACAAAGGTAAGCTTGCATAAGAATATAGATGCTTACTTATATTTATTCTACACTATGTTCTTTATCTGCTCTAAGTTAGTCTAGATTAAACATATAGTAACAGATTTACTATTCTAGTGTATATATGCATCTAGGTTCTCTCTATATTAAAAGTAGCTTGCGTATCTAGCTATTGTAATAAGCTAGTTTATTAGGGTTAGATATTCTATAGATAGATAATTATACACCTAGTCCTTGAACTTATTAGTAATAGAGCAATTAGAATCTTTAGTGTAGTTTTAGTTTTCTATTATGTTAAATTTATTAACTAGATCTTCTACTTCTTCTTTAGTAATACATAGCTGTGTTGATATTGTATATTCTTCTCTAGCCTTCTCTTTATAGCCAACAACTTTATCTTAATAGCGCTAGATAGTAGCTAGTCTTGTTATTTTCTTAAGCGCAGATAGATTTGTAGCAAAGTTGTAAACTTTGCAAAATTTATATTTGCTATTTAAGATTAATAGAATTGCGATTAAGGTTACTATAGCTAGTTCTAGGTTATCTATTTATACTGTTTGTTAGATAAGAGATAACTAGAACTTATAATATAAAAGTTTCGTAGTGTTTAGCATAGTACACTTATAATGTTCTTTTATAGGCAGTATTTGTCTGCGTAATCTATGTAGGTGTTGCTAAAGTTTATCCTAAGCCTCTTGTTAGTGTTGCTGCAGATACAGGAGTTGTTTGTATAGAGATAAGGATTAACATATCTAATAGAAAAATGTAAAGATTTTCTGTAGGCAGTTAGTGTAGCGTAAGTTAAAGTTCTAGTAGGTCTCTAGAGAGAAAAGAGGTATGTCTGTGCAATGCTTCTGCATTACTCTAATTCTAATGTATTAAGAGGTTACAGTAGTGATATTCTGCTAGGTGCAAACTGTCCTCTTAATAGAAAAGTATAGGAAGAATAGCAGTAGTTTATTCTTTAGGATTAGAGGTTTAATAGTTGCAATAGCAGCATTCTAAGATTTAAATTAGGCTAGTATTTTAAGGAATTAGGTGTGCGCTAGCTATAGGTTAGTTTATAAGTTAAGCACTATAGGCATAATACTTATCTGTTCCTATTAATCCTGTTTTGCTTATTATAATGCACTTTCTAGCTGTAGTTGTAGTTCCTTTAACGCGCTTATAGCTTTGTAGTTGTTTTTAGCAGTTGTTGCATTGTTGTCTAGTTACAGAGTGTGCTTATTAGTTGCTATTAGTTAAGGAGAGACTGTTGGAGGTAAATTAACATAATTAGGTTCTTTAACATAGAAGAACTAGGTAACGCTAAGTTGTGCTGCCTCTTTAGGGACAGCAATAAAGAATCTTTAGCTGCAGACTATAGATATCTAGTTAAGATACTACTTATTAGCTAAAGTTGCATTAGCATCTTTAGTGGAAGAAAGTAAGTGTATTTTGCAAAGGTGGCCCTTTATATTAGATGCTGCAGAAGTACTAGTTGTGATATAAAAGCAGTGCTTGCATTAGTAGCATCTTTTATAGAGCTTAAGAGTTAGGAATGCCTTAGTAGTCCTAGTGGCCGCTATAATAAAGTCTGTGTACTCCTTCTTAACATTCTATTGTAGCGTTATATTGTCTACATGCTACTGCAACGCATACTACTCTTCTAGTATTACTTTATACTAGTAAAGTTCTTGTAGGTGCGTAAGTACTTTGCTAAGAAGTATAGCGTGTTTATGTAGAGTGCAGGCAAAGTAGCTATATTCCTGTTACGATCCTGTACAGAGGGAGCGGCATAATAATAAGTATTGTCTAACTAAACCCCTAACTCCTCCCTAAAGGAATAACAAGTAGAGAAAGACAGAACACCTAGGGTTGTTACATAACTGCTTATTAACAAGCATAACACACGTAACTGCTTGTTAACTTGCATAGTACAATGTGCTTGTCTACAAGCACCCTTATGTATTTTATTAGACTAACTCTAGTCGCTTGTTAATAAGCACTATATCTCCTTAGTATATAGATTATAGGAACACAACCCTTATAGTTTGTATTCAACCTTGTTAATTATCTTTGTTATTAGAATATCTTAACTCTGCTTATAAAACAGATAGTCTACTCTATACTCTTTCTTACAACCTAAGTAGCTAAGGTCCTAGACGCATACTACTTACCCCTTCTAGTTCCCTACTCTCGTACTTATCCTCAAGACCTAATTAAACAATTACTTACAGACTTTGTCTAAAGTGTAAAACTTAACATTTTAAACACCTCTAAGATAAGTACTTTAGGAACCTGTGCTACCCCTAGCAGCTCTTGCTTAGACAACGTCGACATAGATGCCCCTACAACATTCAGCACTATAAACGTTGCTAAGCCTAACACCTATAATGGCGATTGAAACAAGCTTAACAACTAGCCCCTCTAGTTTAACTTGTTCTTTGAATTTTAAGGAAGCAAGATCCCTAACAACAAGCGTGTTATGCTAGCCGCAAGTTACATACGTAGCAACGCTTTTAAATAGATTAAGCCTTTCCTCTAGAAGGCTATGTTAGATAAATGCTCTAACAAAGTATTATTCTGGTTTAACAACTTTAACAAGTTTAAGAAGTTGGTTAAGCCAATCTTTAGAGTCTTAAACAAACTAGCTATTGCACGTTGCAACATCTAACACATTAAACAAACTTAGTCTACTACTAACTACGCTGCTAAGTTTCAATAACTTGCTACTAACATAGAGTAGGGTGACACTACGTTAATAACTATGTTTAAACAAGGCCTTAAGCTTAAAGTTAAAGAGGAACTAATGCGCACTAGCGCCAGTACTAACACCTTAGACAAACTAGTTAATAAAGCAATTAACATTAATGTTAAGCTATACAAGCTTTAGATAGAATTAAGAGATAACCCTAGAGCACGCGGTGTAACTAAGGTTAACAATTACCTGCCCCTATGTAACTAGTAGCGCAACAACCTAAACTAAGGAAATTAAGGCAACTATAACAACTACTAATCTAATAGTAGTAGACGTATCTACAGCAACACACAAAGTGGATACTACAGACCTAAAGCTATAGATCTCTTAAACCTTAATAAAGGACTAAGCCTACCTAGACGCTAGAACAAAAAGAGCAAGGGAAGCAACAACTTAGGCAATAGGAACAACAAAACCTATTATAACTATAGCAAGATAGGCCACTTTGCTAGGGACTACTGTATAAAGAACAAGATTCTCTAGCAAGTTAATATACTATCCTGTAGTCACAAAGACACAGATGCTAGTAATAAATAGGAAATAATTACTAAAGAAGTTAGACAACTTATAGAAAACCTAGAGTCTAGTTCTAAGGATAATACAGAGTATATTGCACCTCCTAAGCGCGCAGCAACACTATATAAGGAATTGCAAGAATATTAAAACAAGATAGACAACCTCCTAGATACAATAGAACAAACTCTAGCTTAGATTAGATTAGGATTAGCACATTAACGCTACTACAAGGAACACTACTGCACTTAACAAGAGCAAGAGTGCAACAAAAACAATTAAGTATATTACAACATGTGTTAATCCCTTGTACACTAGCTAACACTACTACTTAAGCACGTAAGGCTAAGACGTAGCCTTAACACAATTATTAAAGGACTTAAGAAAGACCTTACAGACTGCTAGCGCCTTATTAACAAAATCAATAATAAACTAGAGGAAGAAAACTAGTGCAATTAGGAATTACGACGCACACAGAACTATATAACAAGCTAGCTACCTTTAGCTACTATTAACCCTTACACATAGTACATCCTAGATTCCTAGAACTCTAAACATGTAAATCTTTTATAGACAGCATATAGAGATAACAAGTGCGCAATACACTACAAAGACAAGTTAGAAGTATATTACTTTCTATTACTCTGCAACTGCTGTTGTGTACAATAGTACAAGTGCACTAATAACTTTTGTAATATTTATTTAATTAACAAACGCGACCACATTATATTCTCTAGAGACAACAACCAAACTGCAGCAACGCGAATGCAGCTACTAGTTAACAGCAACTGCTTTAACAACTATTAGCAGTTATGCCTTAACCCTAGATGCAGGAAGCACTAAGGTGTGAAAGAATTTAAAGGGTTTAGAACAGACAACAAGTCTTTTTTAAAGAAACAAACAAGGGCACCTAGAGTCTCGCTATTAACTCTATTAGAACCTATAACCTTATTAAGCTCCTTATTACAGTAAATAGGTGGAAGCTATTAGCATTATTAGACTTAGGAGCTTAGGGAAACTACATATCCCTTAGAGCAGTAAAGCGAGCTAGACTCCTTCTACAAAATAAAGAAAACCTATACCTATTACAAGTAGCTAATAGGCAACTAATGCTAGGAGAAGGCAGAATTATACTTAAAGTACAAGGTGTACCTCTCTAAGTACAGAACTACTACAAGGTACTGTTACTAGACATCCTAGGCACAGCTACCTACAACGTTATACTAGGACTACTATAGTTACAAAAGCACAACCTATAGATTAACTAGAAAGATTATTAGCTTTTGTTTAAAGGGTGCAGATGCAGTATAACTGCACGCTAACCTACACAACCTACACTAGAGTTAGTAGATAAGAAGGAGATTAATAACATCTCTTTAAACTATTAGACGCGCTAAGATAGAGCAGTTAATTATGTAGACCTAGAAAGCTCCTCTACAACAATTAAGGAGAAAGACAGTGTAACTCCTGCTATACTAGATATGTACTGTTAGTACGCCTAGATGTTTAAAGAAGAGCTATCCGCAAAAGCGCTACCTAAGCACTAACCTTAAGATTGTGAGATCAAGCTCTAGGAAGGGAAAGAACCACCCTTTGGGCCTATATACCAGTTATCTAAGAAAGAACTCAAGATACTAAGGAACTACATTAAGGAGAACCTTGCAAAAAGATTTATTAAGAAATCTAAATCCTTAGCAGGATTCCCTATTCTATTTGTACTAAAGAAAGACAGCAAACTACAACTTTGCGTTAATTACTAAAAGCTTAATAACATTACTATTAAGAATTAGTATCTGCTGCCTAACATAACAGAACTACAAGACTAGCTATTAAGAGCAAAGTTCTTTACTGCACTTAACCTGCGCAGAGCGTACAACCTAATACATATAAAAAAAGGCAAAGAATAGAAAACAGCGTTTAGAACCTATTATAGACATTTCAAGTATATAGTTATGCTATTTAGGCTAACTAATGCGCTAGCAGTCTATTAGGCTCTTATTAACAACGTGCTATAAGCACACCTAGACATTACTATAGTAGCTTACCTTAACAATATCCTAGTGTACAGCAAGACACTAGAGGAACACAAGGTCTATATACAACAAGTGTTAGAATACTTAGCAAAAGCAGACCTTAGCTAAAGCTAGAAAGTGCAAATAGCACAAGGACAAAGTAGAGTTCCTTAGCTATGTTGTAGGAAGGTACAGAGTCAAGATAAGCAAAACAAAGATATAGGTAGTGAAGGATTAGCTAACACCTAAAAGTGTTAAGAACATTTAAGAGTTCCTTAGGTTTGTTAACTTCAACTAACGCTTTATTAAGGATTACTCCCTTAGGGCCTTACTGCTTACTAAACTTACGCGGAAGGACGTACTGTTTAAGTAAGAATAAGCGCAAGAAGACGCTTTCTAATCACTTAAGCAAGCCTGCGTAGAACTATCTACTATAATTATATTTAAGAGCAGAAAGCTGCTTTAACTTAAAACTAATGCCTTGGATTTAGCATTAGGAGCATGCACAACACAAGAACAAGATAGCTGATAGCACCTAATTGCCTACTACTCACGCAAGTTCTTAGGGCCTAAAGAACACTACAATGTGCATAACAAAGAACTTTAAGCAATTATATTAGCCCTAGAATATTAGAGAGTTTATGTAGAAAGTTGCTTAGACCTTACTATCTATACAGATTACAAGAACCTAGTACAGTTTACTACAACTAAGGTACTTAATTAGAGACAGGTTTAATAGGCTAAATTATTAGAATAATACAAGTTTAAAATCCTGTATACGCTAGGCAAGGACAATAGTAGAGCTAATACACTTAGTTAACAACATAACCTTGCAGAAACTAAGACAATTAACAAATATACTATACTTAGAGTTAACAAGGATAGATTGTTAGGACTATCCTAGCAGCTTAATAACAAAATGCAGGTTTAAAAGGAACAGCGCATTCTATTAGAAGTACTAGAAGACTTACAGAAAGAAATTATAGCTAGTTACTATAATAACCTGCTTTATAGACACCCTAGTATTACAAGGACAGTAGAACTCATTAAGAGACACTACAAGTTCCTAACTATAAAGAATAAGGTTACTAAATACATTAAAGATTGTATAGATTGCTAGAAGAACAAGCACAGCACACACACTAAATACAGAGAAGCATAAGTAATAGAGCTATCTACAGCCCCCTAGATAAACATTATAATAGACTTTGTTACACAGCTACCTATCTCTAAGGACCCTGTTACAGGATATAGCTACAACTTAATCTTTGTTGTAGTAGACAGATCCACAAAAGCTACAGAAATAATACCCTTCCAACACAGTTATACTGCAGAGCAGCTCACTTAAGTATTCCTAGAGTAAGTTGTTAGGCATCACAGCATTCCTGAATTAATTATTAGTGACAGAGACAAGCTCTTCACGTTAAACTATTAGACAACGCTCTTAGCAGCTATGAGTACTAAGAAGAAGCTGTCTACAGCCTATTATCTGCAGACAGACAGATAGACTAAACAAACAAAGTAAACTATAGAAACATTTCTACAAATATACAGCAACTAGCAGCAAGACAACTAGGTTTTGCTGTTACTTATAGCACAGATTGCGTACAACAACAAGTTATTAGAAGTAATAGGCGCAACGCTGTTCTTCTTAAATTATAAAAGACACCTAAATCTCTTTACTAGAGCACTAGACACGCTAGTACAAACAGAATTAGCAATCTCCTTAGTTTAGAAACTAAAGGAAGTACACAAGAAAACGCTAGAAAACATTAGCAAAGCTTAAGAACAAGCAATCTCTTATGTTAACTAGAAACAAAAAACAGCACCTTAGCTAAAAGAAGGGGATAAAGTCTATCTCCTTACAAAAAACCCTCGAACGCAAAGACCTACAAAGAAACTAGATTATGTTAAGGTTAGACTATTTTTTATTTCTAAGCAGATAAGCCTAATTAACTATAGATTTGCTCTGCCTAAGGATGTAAAGATCTACCTAGTGTTCTATATATCCCTATTAGAACTAGCTAACTCTAGAACGCTAGTTCAGAAGGACTTCCACTACTAGGTCGACATCGACAACAAGTGGGAAGTCGAAAAAATAGTAACACATAAAGGAAACAGCAACCAACAAAGGTACCTAGTTAAATAGTTAGAATACCTAGACTTAGAAAACACATAGGAACTACCTACGCATCTTAAGAGTTGCTACTAACTAGTACGCAAGTACTATAGTTCGCTATAGACTCTTTAATTAAACTAAGAGCACCCTAGGTAGCTAGCAAAGCACACATGCTAATAGACGCCGCAGGACAGTTAGGATTAACTTCCTTAGCTAGGTCCAACTCGCCTGCCTTAACTATTCTATTTGCTAAACATAGTGCCTTTTGCCGCGCGCGTTTATTTGCCTAATTTAGGATTTTCTTATTACGCAACAATTGCGCAATAATAGTTACAAGGAGCAACTTGTCTTCTTCTACCTTCTTCTTATACTCCTTACAAGTCTTATCTAACAACAACTAAGACATGTTTATATATAGCTTGCTAGCCTTTGTGCACTTAGCACACTTTAGACCTTTTAGACTATCTAGTATAATGTAGCACTTATAACCACTAAAGAAACAACAGTTACAGAGGACTTTAGTAGGTGTATTAGCTTAATAGATTTCTAATGCAAGATAGATGTTGCAAGTGTATAAGGACATCTTAACTTACAGGTTACTAGATGTAGGGATTACAGACTATATAAATCTCTAAAATACAATCACGTAGTTTAAGGACAAACTAAAGAGGAAGAGGAGATAGTGTTACAATCCTATGCAGAGGGAGCAGCACAATAATAAGTATTATCTAACTAAACTCCTAACTCCTCCCTAAAGGAACAACAAGTAGAGAAAGACAGAACACCTAGGGTTGTTACATAACTGCTTGTTAACAAGCATAACACACGTAACTGCTTATTAACTTACATAGTATAATGTGCTTGTCTACAAGCACCCTTATGTATTTTATTAGACTAACTCTAGTTGCTTGTTAACAAGCACTATATCTCCTTAGTATATAGATTATAGGAACACAACCCTTATAGTTTATATTTAACCTTGTTAATTAACTTTGTTATTAGAATATCTTAACCCTGCTTGCGAAATAGATAGTCTACTCTATACTCTTCCTTGCAACCTAAGTAGCTAAGGTCCTAGACGCATACTACTTACTCCTTCTAGTTCCCTGCTCTTGTACTTATCCTTAAGACCTAATTAAACAATCACTTACGGACTTTGTCTAAAGTGTGAAACTTAACAGTTCCTTATAAAATTTTATAATAGTAGGGTATTTTATAATAATAATAATAATAATAACAATTGTGCTAGGTGAAGGTAGTATTAAGGGTGGCATTTCCTCCCTCTTGTAGGTTGGAAATAAGGGGCTACCCCTGTTAGGAATAGTTGTTGCAGAATTAAGTTGATCCGCAACTTTAAGCGCATTAACACTTAGGATTATAGCATATAATATACTTAACATTAATTACACAACTTATTCTACATAGCTACAACAACCCTTTATATTTAGCTAGAAGCAGTAGTTAGAGGTAATAACATTACTAACTTTATTCTATATGCTTCTGCTTAAACAGCAACGCTTTCTAGTTTCTACGCAATGTTACCTTACAAGGCAGAGTTACTACACGCATTAATATTGTCTACACTAGAAGACGCATTGTGATAAGTATACGCGTGTGTGCAGAAACTACAGATAATTTAATTTATAAAGAGTATCTATATGCAGATTAGAAGTAAGATTAAAGACACTTGTATTAACAATAAAGACAGGTCTACAGAAGAGGTAGAAGAGGAGAATAACTCAAAACAAAGGCAAGGAAACAAGGAATGTTTGCTAAGAAGATCTCTATGCAATAAGGCTGCAAGTAACCACAACAGCGCATAACACACAGTAGGAAAAGTTACATAGAAAAGGTTGCCTTAGCACAGGCCTAACGCTATAATAAGGGAGTAATAATAATACGTAGAGTTTATTTTACAATTTCTAAAGATAAGTACTAATTTAGTTACTAGTATAATTATTAAGGTGGCTGTAGTAGGTGCAAAGAGTTATGTTTATAATTAGCAAATAGTGCTAAAAGTGTAGCGATTGCAACATAAGGAGGGAAAACAATTATTTTTAGAATGTAGTATATAAATACTAAATAGGACAAGTGTTAACACAACGCAAAACAATAACAAAGCTAACTTAATATAAACATCAAATATAAGCCTCTCCTAGGTGTCTAAATCCTAGGCAATCCTTACTTATTCAAAAGCGCTTAAGTTTAAAAGCCTGTTCTTAGCTGCGTAAAAGAGTTAGGCTGTTAGGATTATAAGAGACATAAGACATTAATAGATTATAGCAGAAATGTACACAGAGTAAAAATCCTTAGAAGAGCTAGTTAAGTATTAAGTAGCCTTGTTTAGTGGCAGGGCTTGCAGTTTTGCTTTAGTAGCAAAGGAACAGTTGTTTAGATTAGTGTATAAATAGGCAAATAGTTAGAAGAGTACAAGAGAAGCATGTCTAGTTAAGTAGAGAGAGTTTAGTTATTAGCTTAATTATAGTAAGAGATAGGCCACTCTTAAACAGAGATTTAGAATTGGAATATTTACATCGTTGCTAAGGCAGGACATTTCCAACACTTACATTAAGCGAACTTTAACTATAGTTCTGTTTAATTAATAGGTAGATATAGTAGAAAGTTGCAACAATAATGCTAAGGCAATAGTAAAGCAAGTAGAGAGCTTGTACACTGCATGTATAAGGGAGGAAGAACTGCTACTAATTTTGTTATTAGAGGATATAACTCTAGACAAGTTACAAGATTGCAATCTATTATTAATATTTACAGAGCTGCTAATTACACAAAGGGCAATTAAGATTAAAGAAAATAACACAACAGTGCCTAGAACAAACTACAGTTTATAAAACTAATAAAGTTAAATAAATTTTAACACACATAGTGTAGTTAAATTAATACTTTAGATATATGTTATGTAGATTCCTAATATAGTCCTATCTACAGCAGGTCTACAGATAGGCAGAGAGGATAGAAGAGGTTAAGAAAACTCTAGGTTTAAAATAGAAATAGCTAAGACAGCTATAATTTGCAACTAGCCTTACAATTTATAACTACAATTTGCAACCTGCTTTACAATTTGCAACTATAATTCGCAACCTGCCTTATAATTTGCAACTATAATTTGCAGCCTGCCTTAAAATTTTCAAATATAATTAGCTAAATGAATTAAAATATTCAAATATAAT
>SATY01000936.1:0-15024 GCA_004335155.1 Ascochyta viciae
CTAACACTTACTAACAACAAACGCTAAAGTATAATGTTAGAGACTTAGTTTAGGTATTAACCTAGAACTAGAGCACTGCTTAACCTTTAAAGAAGCTTAATTATAAATACGCTAGGCTGTATCTAGTTACTTAAGTTATTTACAACAGAGCTGCTTACAAACTCTAGCTACCTAATAAGATGATTTTAAAAGGCATGTTTCTAGTGTTCTATCCTAATTTGCTCCAAGAAGCGCCTTAGGATAGGCTACTAGATTAACTAACCCCTAAACTAGAACCTGTAGATATTGTTGATAATTAGGGCAATATCTCTTAGGAATAGTTTATTAACAAGTTTATCAACTGCCGCAGGCGCTAAGGCACCTAGAAGTATTAGATTAAGTAGTCTAATAACTCTTCGCTAACATAGGAACCTACTAAATAACACTTTAAACACTATAACGCGTTCTTGTATTACTACAAGAATCTAGACAAGCTAAAGCCCCCTAGTCTTAAGATGCTTATAGACTAGGTCCTACAACCTAAAGACACCTTTGTTAGTAACTATTTTAGCAACCTTAGTGACCCTAAATAGCGAGTTATTACATGTTTTGCAAGATTGTCTAGGTTTAGCATAATATTAGGCTACTTTTAGCACATTAATAACAGCGTTCCTCTACTTTTTAGCAAAGATTATATGCTACCTTAACGCCTACACGCTTCCTTTAGGATACTACAATTAACTTTTAGCATATTAATAACAGTGTTCCCCTGCTTTTTAGCAAAGACTACACGCTACCTCAACGCTTATACACTAACTTTAGGATACTATAACTAAACTAATCCTACTATTAAAGCCTACCTAACTTAGCTGTTGCTAGCTTTATTTGATTAAACCTCTGTTAAGCTAAGTAAGCTTGCTGTTAGGCTCACTTGCTCCCCTTATATAAGCTCTAAACAGATTTAGGTACAATTTTCACATCGCAGAGTTCGTGCAGCAGAAAAAATCTTAGAGGTTAGTTTTTTGTATAGGAATCTAGGGAGACATACGCAGCGCTATATAAACTATAAACCTTAATTCTATATTAACTACTGCTAGGTTTTCTCTGCAGTTTCTTAACTACTATACTATTTGCTTTTATCTTTCTTTCTCTTTTCTTTCTCTCTTTCTGTTAACAGCAGCTCTACAGCACCTGTAAATTAGATTAGCTTAGAGGACTTTCGCTTGTTACAAGGGGAGGGCACGTGTTAGGACTTCTGCTATAGTTAGATAGCACAACCTACTAGTAGTGCTTATCTAACTTAGTAGAATCTATCCTGTCAACTTTTACTTCACTTTTAGGGCATAGGCCTCCTTCTACTTCTAGCCTAGGAGCTTAGGCCTACCTACTATAAGTAGGTAGCTATCTCTACCCTCTTGTAGCTCTCGGTCTGCTATTTTGTTCACTCCTTCTCAAATATATTAGCTTTCCAGATCGCTTCCTTTTGTGCTTGTGAAGTCTGCCTTACATTCTAGTAACATAAAGGCAAAAAAAGAGTGCAGAATAGTGTATGTATTAGGTTGTTTATCTTTATTTCTAAGACTAACTAAAAAGGATATACAGATGCAAAATAGCTAACTCTCTTTAGATTAAAATATTTATAAGGGGCATTATGTCTATTAATACTACTAGCTCCTTTCTATTAAAACCTCTACATAATATAAAAGGTTAGTAACAACTACAACATGCTGCTATTACTATTGTCTAATAGAAACATTAGGCTAAAAGAAAAGTCTATTTATAAAATATTGCTGTTTCTGCCCTACTAAAGTATTTAGAGCTAACTAAGCTAGCATCTAAAACCTTAATACATGTAGCCCTTCTTAGGAGTTTGCTTTTATAGCTCCTGTTCGCCTTTATATAGAGTTTTTAAAGCAAAACCTAATTTTAGTTGCTACTCTTTAGCTCTAACTAAAAATAGAAATCTAGTGCTTTATAAGTGCAGTTTCTCCTCTGTTAGAACACTAAAAAAAGACTAAAATTGTATTTAAAGCTATTTATGCTAGAAGACCTTTCCTGCTAAAGTTAATAGACTAAACCCTTGTTAAGACTAGAAGAGAAATATGTTTTTAATGCTTTAAGCTGCATAAAATCCTCTAAAACCTACACACTTAAAGAACATAGTGCCCTACTTCTGCCTCTTTAACTAGCTTAAAATTATTTAAAACCTAAGCACCTAAGCTTTGTAGTGCCTTGCCCCTCTAAAATCTACACGCTAAAGGTAGATAGTGCTTTACTCTGCTATAAATTACATATTAAACTCTCTTATAGCGCCTTGCTCCTGCCTCTTTAAACTGTTAAGAATAGTTTAAAATTAGCTTTGCTTAGGGCACATAGTGTCTCGCTTCTGCTCTTTAAGCAGCTTAAAACCCTTTAAAACTAGGTCTACAGAGTGTATATAGTGTCTTGCTTCTACCTCTTTAAACTACTAAAACTAGTTTAAAGGATCTAGTAAAGCTTTAAAAAGTTGTACTAAAGCTGTTATATCCTGTCCTCTAACAAACCTAAACGCCTAAAGTATTAAAGAGACAGATTTAAAAAACGCAGTTAGAGTTATAAATAGTTCTTAGTCTGCTTTTTAACTATTGTAGTTCTGCTTAAGACCTATCTTTTCTAGCTAGACTAACAAGCAACTGCATGTAGTATAGAAAACATGTTTTCTATATAAGTTTTTGCAAACGTGTAAATAGGCTGTAAAAAATACCTATTATATAAAGCCTGTTTTTGCTCTAGGGATAAAACCTACACTTTGCGTGTTTTAAATACCTATATATTTGGTATATTTTTTACCCGCATTTTTCAGGTATGAGCCTATCCAAAATCTGGGAAAAAAATCCGATTTGTACGGGTTAAAAAACCCGACCTGCTTACCGTAGTGTTCAGCATAGAAGGTTAGGAGCAAGCTTATAGTAGAAGAGCACCTACTCTGTCTTGCAGCTAGATAGCAGCTTCTCTAGGCTGTCTACTCGCTCTTTAAGCGCTGGCACTTTCAGGCAGTTATGCAGCTGCGCATTCTTAACTTAGACCTCTAATTCTAACTGCGCTACAGAATAACAGTCGCTTGCCATTAGCTGCAGCTGTTCTGGGCTGACAAAGGATGTGTCAGTGTAATCTGGAGCTGCTTGTATGGGGTAAACTGCTAGACACGCAAGGAAGCCGTCGTTTGGCAGGCCTGCAAAGCTCGCGAAACCAAAAGCATCAGCCGTTGACCACGTGGAACCCTGCCAGCTATCGTCGATCCAATAGTTGGAGGGCATGTTCGTCACCAAGAGCAAATCACCATCCTCTAGGGCAGCTAGGTATAGGTTGGATTCGCTGTAGCTCTGTATAGGCATGTCAAGGCCTATGTCAAAGTCCATAGCTAGGTACAACTTTTGTGAATTCAATTGCGGACCAAAGGAGAGAGAGACAGAATGAGAAAGAGAAAGAAAAGGTTGCAATGGTGTTGGAACTAGCTCCTGATGCTCTCATGCATCAACACGCCATGTCAATATATACCAAGGCGCTCTAGCACATTCAGAAGCTTGCCGCTAGAGCTTTTGATGTAGCGTGCCTTTTGAAAACGGACTAAGATGTGCAAGTCTGGCATGTGTATCTCACACTAAACAAAGACCACGGTCTAAGGATGCTGTAGTACACACCTAATACCAAGTCTTGCCTAAGCTGCGGCTGCTGCTCTTGCAGCAATAGGGAAGAAGTCAACTTGGTGCCGTCTCTGTGCCCGGAAATTGTCGTGTCTGGTTTCAGTCCCCGTTGTGGGCAATGTACATGCAGCGCCTAGTCGAAGCACCTGTCAGGCTCTACCTTGGGTGATAGACTGCTTACTTCAGTCTCAAAATCGAGATAACAGAGATCACACGATAAGCTATGTTGCCCTCTTAAACGTGCTCTGAGCTAAGTTGCTTAAGTTTACTACGCGACTCTTTGTAGACTTCGCGGTGGCATCTCTTGTCCCCAACCTTAGTGAAGAAGAACCACAGCATATCGTGAGACGAAGAGCTTCAGCATGAGATATGGGATAACTACTTGTCAGCCTACACAACCGCAGTCATGAGAATAACAAGAACAAAGATGAACGAGCCCCTGTCAAAGAGTCCAATGCTCCGACAGTTATCTCTTGATGACCTTCCTTGACTGTACGGCAAGGCTTTGTGGGAATACTAATGATAGGTAAGAAGCACTGTCCCACGCTCTCACAGCTTCTAATTAGTTGTTGTGATGTGAGAGCGTGCAGAGCGACCTCGCAAGATGCTGCAGCGCAAGAGCTCTGCGGCTGACCAAACGAGGACAGCTTCAGCCGCTGTTGAACAAGGCCATAGGAGAGCTTATGTATAGGTAAGGCCCAGCGCGTGGGGAAGGGCAATCATGAGTCCTATCTACTTGCGGTACTGTACAGGCTGTTCATGTGGGTAGAGTCTGGCACTGACCAGGATCGGTCGCTTACGGCGCTGTCTAGTGTGACGTGCTTCTTCCAGCTAAGATAAATATCTAAGTGGTAGTTGCACGTTATGTTATATCGATCTGTGTTTGAGCTGCGTGACCAACGACAGCGTAGCCTCTAGGACGGCCTAATCCACATCCGCCCTCGACACCACTGAGTCAACAGAGAGCCCCTGCTTCAGCTCTTCCAACATCTGCATCACCGCCAACAAGCCCTGGCCCTGCTTCTGCAGAAAGCGCAAGTACAACTCTGCGGCTAGTGAGTCCTTGTAGTACTGCTCTTGCAGCCGTTGATGGGCCTAATCCCGTTGCTCTACTGTTGTCTCCACCTCCTCTCGACGCCGTGATTCTGCAGAAAGCTGCCCTTTCGCTTCCTCTGCCTTAGTGCTCAGTCTAGTGTTTTCCTCTTCTAGACGCGCAATCTGCGCACTGAAGCTCATGTCAACTCCTATAGACATAGCCAGCCTGAGACATCCTAGCCCCTCCACTCTCTGCACCGCATCCGCGGATTCCACTGTTGGTGCAATAACCTTAAAGTCCCTACTGACACCTGCGCATAGCTCTTTGTATGCGCTGACAGAGTGTTCGCTGATGTTCTTAAAGAACAGATGCTGTAGCAGAAGCTCTTTCCCTAGTACAATCTTCCAGCAGTACGCACTGTCTGAACCCGGCTTCAGTCGGACTTCAGATAGCTCCACAGTAATATTGAGTCGAGCTGCTGTGTGGCGGTCAGTTTGGCTCAGATGTGGCAGACACTTGACAGGTCCTATCCTACCAATATGCTGTGCGAGTGCTTTGCGGCACAGGTCTCTCTATATGCCACGCTCGATGTTGCTCGCTCGCACAGGGCCAATGTTGCGAGCTGGGTAGGCGGGGAGAAGTTGAGCGTGACGTTGAGCCAGAGCGTCGGGCGTGGCAGCGATGTGTGTTAGTGAAGGGTCTGTATCGTGCTGCCCCAGCTGCCGGCTGGGTACTCTATGGATTACGAAGCTCACTCGCAGACGTGAACAGATCAATCATACGGTATGCACTGTGCTATAAAGACTGAAAGGAGGGCAACCCATACACAACCGCCACCTGCAGTCTACCTAATGAACGTGACGTGCACTGTACTGGCGATGCTACTGTACTGGACAGTACAGTACGGTGTGTCCCAACCTCCCAAGATCACAGCAAACACACATCACGCTGGCTAAGGGGTGGCCAACACAAGTAGAGACAGGCTAAGAATCACGCTGGTACTGGCCGCACGCAGTACCGCACTCGCGAGCCAACTCAGAAACGGCGTAGCAATAGCAAGGCCAGCAGCTGCTTCGGTACGTTCTTGCAAACAAAGCTGTGCTTGCCTTTCAGCTCTAGGTAGGTATTGTGGCTGTAGTGTCCAGGTCGTGATGCGTTGCAGTCAGCGCTGAAGAGAAAAGGCTACGAGCTGGATGTGTCAGGAGAGCTGACGAGATGTGCCAGGCGCAATACCAGGAAGCTCAACGTCAAGAGCAAAGAGTAGTGCGTTGAAGGATTCCTGCACAGGGCATGCGAGCTGCGCCTACTGCACATTGGCTCAAAGCTGGCATCTCTTGGCTGGCGCTTATAGCAACACATTGCCTAGATAGCCGCGTAGAAGAAAGAAGACCACAACAAAGTTCTAACTCCTGTGAGGTTGACTTGCTATGCTGTGACTGCCTAGACTCCTTATAGTTTGCTGTGCATTTAATAGGCGCAAGCCTAAGATGCCCTATTAACATAGCTAGCATAACCTAGTTAGCGGACCTTAAGCACAAGCTGCAGCGTGCTAGTGTAAATGCTAGCAGTGCCCTTGCACTAGCGCACAGCGCATTATCTTTCTAACTTAATAGCCACTTACGCTGCGCTCTAGCTGTGTTCCTAAATTACTTCTTAGGACCTAGCAAGCTGCTATGTCTAGCCTGTTTGCTCTTTGACGCTGCGTTCTTCTCCAGCTAGCCCGCCAGCCAGCCAGCCAGCCAGCGAGTTAGCCAGCGAGTCAGCACCTCAAACATGCGTACCGAAAAACACGCCTCCAAGCTCAGTCACTAGTGGTGTGGCACAGCCTCCTACTGCGAGTCAATGGCCTCCGTCTTCCGCATCCATACAGAAACCGTCAACATCTAGACACATTGCCTAGGCGCACTCTAGTTCTTAGCATCCGCAGCGCAGCTCGCCTCCGTCTACTTAAGCTGGCCTTGCACATCGATGTCAACATCCTCAAGGCTGGTAATGCTGAGCTTACCCGCAAGGACAGCCTATGTCGCAGCCCATGTCACAGCCGTCATTGTGTACCTAGCAGCAGCCGCCCTCTGCTTCCTGTGCTCTGCCATCTGTTATACATTGGCGAACCACGCTCGAGCAGACGTGTAGCAGCGCATCAACCACTGCAGCATTGTCGCTGTTATCTGGGCCTCCTCTGTCTCAAGTCGAGTGGTCTGGTGTGGACGTGCAAGGCGTCGTTTAATCGAGTCGTCGTTTAATCGAGTCGTCGTTCAGTCGAGTTGTTGTTCAATCGAGTCGTCGTTCAATCGAGTTGTCGTTCAATCGAGTCGTCGTTCAATCGAGTCGTTGTCCAAGCGAGACACATGTACATACATGCAGTAGTGCGATACTTCCTGGCAGACGTGCGAGACGCACAGCCCCGGCTATTTGCACATAATAAGGTTACCGCAGATAGTTGCTACACAGCCCTACTGTTGGCTTGGACATCCTATATGCAACTACAAGTCTGCCTCAGTTGTTTCCGTCTGCCGTAGTTGTCTAGTGGTCCCAAGTCCCCAACAACTGTGCCGCATGCTGTCGCAACCACGAGAGACGGTGTCTTCCTGGCTGCCGCTACAGTAGTCGAAGGCGCAATTGGTTGTTATCGCTGCGTCCCATCAACAGCAATGCAGCAATGAGAGCGCTTCTACAGAGGCCAAGAATAGCGCTACGTGTATAGGTACGTCCCAACCAAGCAACGACGTTAACAGCTAGCCTATGGCGTGTGGCGTCTTCCGTAGTGCAATTGGAATAAACACATCCCGCTGTGCCATACAGGCGCAGGACTGTACTCTACAAATAATGAGGGTGGCCGGTTACTGTGCTGTGTAGCTAAAAGGCTTCGCTACATGGGTTTCGACGCATTCCTGCGGGGGCGGGGGATCTTTGTCAGCGTGATTCTTGGCGCAGTTAGCTGAGCTAGTTGCGGGTTCTGCTCGCGCTTTCACCGGTACACCTCTGCGGGCATCGACTTCGGAGGCTGGCGCAGTGATGCTGTAATCTCCAACGCTGTACAGAAGTCCACCCTGTGTCAGTGTAAGCATAGTCTTACTGGTGGTATGTACGACGGCAAGAGAACCTGTTGTAATTGCAGTTGTAATTGTCAAGCGCTCTCGTGGCGTAGAGAGCTCACCTACTCCCCTAGAGACGGTCAGTATCTGAGCGAACAGCTGGGGTCTTCACAGTAGCTCCACCCCCTTCCTGTCACATCTACTGCCCGGCTGTCCTGTGCCACTTTCGTGTTGGGCCGGCGCTTCTTTTCAATCTTTAGGGTATCAAGCGTGTAACCCTAACAGGCTCTTACTCCCGTCGCCCTTTATGTTCTAAAGGCGCATATCCTCGAATATATAGGTGTCGCTCCTGCTCACTAAACAACCAGACCACCAGCCATCGAACAGCATGTCTGTCGACCGTATTCCTTCCTTTTTCCGGCCCCTGTACAGCTATGCTGTTTCTCGAAGCTCGTAACCGCGAGAGTACACCCAGGCCACGCTTACAACGGTCTGCTCTCAGTCCTATTGAGGAGATAGACGAATACAACTTCGCCTGCCATGCCCAGCGTCTAGCCACAGAGAAGCTGTAGGTCACACTAGTGCTAGAGCATAGTCACCGTTCGTAACAGTGCTTAGTATGACTGGAGAGTCTTTCAGCTTAGTCGCTGTAGCATGCACCTGTCTAGCGAGGGTTACCACAAGCGCGACAGTGCGCACAGATTTCTTGGTCGAGATTCAGCTGTCAAGCAAGACCCCAGACTAAGCTTCATTCTCTCAGCGTAGGGTAGAACAAATGACAACGCAGTTGGCAGACATGAGTAGAGGCTCTACTGAAGTTCGTTTTAGATGCGTTGAATCTTCATCTCCATCTTTATCTCACCTCCTCTCAGCCTGAAATTGATAAAATCTGCACATTGCAACACTACGCGACAAAAAGAACCACCTATGTTTCTACCAAGTGCGTGCTTGACCATCTAGGTAAGCGGCGGTCCTGATCTAACTGCAACCCTCTGCTGTGCATCACAGTAAAAGCAAGCGCAAAGCATCAGCATCAGTACAGTACAGTACTGTATCAATGCAGGTGGATTCTAGTATGTAAGTTGTCACAGGCGTTCCTTACTTCAAGCACTCGTAGACCACTTGTGAAACCTAGATGGCCCTTGTTCCACAGCGAAGGCATACTGTGCAGCGGATTCCAGCGTAAATTATAGCGAGGACACCAAGGACACTGGCATCCCCAGTGGCAGAGCACCAAATCACGCTGCTGATCGCGTTAGGACTAACAAAGGCCGTAGCTACAGTACTGTACGTACACTACTGTATCCAGTTATGATTAAGAGGACAGAGTGAACTGAGCCTCCCTAGGAGAGCTCAGAGATCCACTCGACGTCTCTTTGGGGTCTTCCCTTACTGTACAAATTGAAGACTCCACCCCTCCCTCGCCCTGCCGCTTCAACGAGACCCAGCCTTTGACTCGAAACACAATCATGGTGTGCCTCTCCGTGCTTGCAACTGTTGTCGCGTGTCTGTGTTTCGCGCAATCTCTCGACACCTCGTCATCTCTGACACTGTCCGCACATCAGCTGCAGTGTCATGCTGGTGATCTCAGTAAGCTTGCCGACTTGATGCCTGAGAGTGTGCTGCCGCCGCCAGACAGCTCTCCCGAGCTCCAGTATGTCGTGCTCGGCATCGGCACGCAGAACTACACATGCGCCAGTAGGCACGAGACCACTGCACCTAGCACCACTGGCGCTGTTAGTATGTGATCGAGCTTCTACCCATCAAAGCGATGCTGAAGGCTTCTAGCAAAGCTCTACGACATTGTCCCACTGCTTAGCAATCACGGCCAGGCTGCGTGGGCAATCAGCTCCATCTCGTGCCTCGCGCTTGCCTTGGAATTCCTGGCCCAGCCGCTCGAGCTGCTGCTGCGCATCAATGTTTAGGGCATCTAACCTTTGTGCATTCAGCTACGCTTAACGTACAACTGCAGGAGCTCACGAGTATCCTTGTGCTTGTTACGTGGGGCTAACTCGAGCGCTGTTGATCCGCCGTTGTTCTTTGCATAAACGTCAGCCTTGCCAGCGCTAAGCAGCACCTCGACTGTGACTTTGTGGCTGTTTTATGCCGCCTGCATTAGCAGCGTCTATCTATTGCAATCGTCCTTTGTGTCAACGCTGATGTTTTTAGTGTTAAGCAGCAGCTTAATTATGCCTTTGTGTCCGTTTCGTGCTGCATAGCTTAGCGACGTTATCCCGCCGTTGTCTGGGTTAAAGTCGATCTTGCTAGTGCTAAGCAGCATCTCAACGATATCTTTGTGTCCTCCTAATATCGCCTATTCCATCGCCGTTAAACGGTCATAATTCCTCGCATTGATATCATCTTTGCCAGTGCTTAGCAGAATCTCAACGTCTCTGTTTCCGTACGCTACCGCTATGGTCAGCGGTGTCTCCCATCTGGTTTTGGCATTAACATCAACCTTGCTAGTTGTTAGCAGCAGCTCTACTGTGCTTTTGTGTCCATTCTGTATCGCCCACATTAGTGGCGTCTATCTAGTGCTGTCCTTCGCATCTACATCGACCTTGCCAGTCTGGAGCAGCAGCTCAAGAACCGTCCTATTCCCGTTCTCAATAGCCCAGCGACAATGCATTCCATATTTCATGTCCAGTGCGTTTGACTCGGACATTCGACTATGAATGAAATTACTCGAGAGCTTGTAAATGATATCCTCATGTCCCAAAACATACAAAATATGGTTCGGCCAGAATGCTACCGCATAAGCATAAAACTTGAATCTGTTCTCCAGCTTCGACTTGAAAGACACACGCGCTTCTGCAACAGTCTTACTCATATCAAATGTAGCTTCCTTCCTGACCCTAAGAAGTTTCATAGCGAATTGACGAGCAGTGCTTGAAGTCTCTATTGTGCTCTGGAAGATCCTAGATGGTGCTGATTGTGCCATGATTGGACGGACCTTGACTTTCGACAACTCAGTCCCGAAAACACCATAGCCGAGGCAAGTGACGACAATGTCTGCCAACGTCCTTTGAGCCTCTTTAAATGAGAAACACATACGCTTTACGCTACCAAGCCTGTCGAGGACGTACTGGTTGACGCTGTGGTGAACGACGCGGACAGTGAACTCTTCCTCGTCAACAGCGAGGAGGCATCCGCAGCAAGCTATTGCTGAGTAGACATCATTCAGATTCTTAGAAGAATCCCATGTGGCATCCCCAGGAGTAACGCTCAGAGCTTCTCGCAACTCGTCTGTTGTTAAGGGCCGGCAAGCTGCAAGCACAAGTTGCAGCGTTTTTGCTTGCAGTGCTGGATCCAAGCTTCCTAACTTGTGTAAGATCCTTGCGAGCGTCTCTGAGAGGTCTTTAGGCAGGTCTGCCAGTGCCTCTTGAATGGCATGATCGGTCTTCATACTGCACAAAGACTGGATCTGAAGAGCTACCCAGAGAAACATTCCTTGTGAGCCGTTTGAAAGAGCATCTTGGATGTCCAGGACCAAAGTGGGATCTCTGATTATGAGGCGTTCTTGGCGAAGACAACGCTCTAGGTCTGCTTTGATGAAAGCTTCGATATTCGGATTATCATCTGGTAACGACACAAGGCGAGTGGCCAACAGCTGCTTAGTGATCGACTGCAGGCTATTGTTTGGCTCTTCTTGGAAAGGAGCACAAACCAGGACCTTTATGTTCTCTTGGATCTTCCGGAGAGCCTGCACCAACGTTTCTCTGTCCTCCTTGTCGCATTCATCAAGGCCGTCAAGATCAAAGTATGTTTTGGCGTCAGACGAATAGCCCTGAACAAGCAGTTGGAGCACTTTCTCGGCGTCGCCCGTAGTGTGAGTATATTCCCAGCTCTTTGCAAGTGCAGCAAGGTCTGGAATAGCACGTAGAAGCTGCCGCGCCAGTAAGCCAACAATCGTCCGTGCCTGCAGACTTTCTGGAACATCATGTCTGCAGAAGAAGTATGCCACCAGTGGTCGCTCTTTCTCAGTGGAGAGGCTGATGTCGTCCACAATGTTGGCCAGCAGCACTGACTTGCCTAAACCCAGCTTGCCTGTATACAACAGTGTACTAGGGTCTGAGCCATCTCTCCACTCTCGGTACTCTGCTTGTTGCATATGGAACGATGCATTGCCCGCCTTCCTGATCTGCTTCCACGCTGTCTCGTGATCGTACGTAGAACAGAAGTCGAGCACTCGCATCTTAGTAGCGTGTCTCTGCTGATGTGAGGTAGACGTGAATATATCCCTAGTCAGGGCTCTGAATCCAGAGCTCTCTTGAGCTTCGCTCACGTCCATCTGCTCCTTGATCAAGGTTGCCCTCTTGTCCAGGTCCGTGTGGAAGGTCTTCAGATGCGCATCGCTCAGCGAGGACGCGAACTGCTTGACAGTCGACTTCTGTCCGAGCTTGAACAGGTAACGGCATAGGCCGACCACCACGATAAAGTACTCGGTAAGGTATGATTGTAGCTTCGTAGAGCGAGGGTACAGCAGAGCAATCTCTTGGTAGCGCGGGGCGGAGCGGCCGACGTCCATGAACAGCGAGGATAGCTTGTCAATGTAGGTTGAAAGATTCACAATGGACTGCGACGTATGAGTGATTGACTGCGAAAATGGGCAAGACCAAGACACTGACCAACAACGACATGCGCACCAATGCCCACACGCCGCACGCCAGCATGTTCTGCGATCCTCCAACTACAACATCTCCAAGCGCAGCAAACTGCTGAACCCCGTGAATAATTGCGCCAAGCTGCACGCGCGCGGCCAAGCGCTGCGCCCTCGCTGCAACGCCTCCTCGGCGCCGCGCAGGGCTCACAGCACACGGCTGGCGGCTTGACGGCGGACATGCTGGCACGTGACGCTGACCAGGCTAAGGCGGAGAGACTGCAATCAGGCTGAGGCGTCAACACCCTCCTTGGCGCTCCCGCCCGTGACGGGTGTTGGCAACTTCACGACGAGAACAGGCTCGATCAACGGCCATGCGGTTGTTGTCGCGACCTGTCCACCAGGCGAGACGGGCAAAGTCGATGTCTGGTGGTCCGCGGCGTCTCCGAGTAAGCCGACTCGCACAAGAGCGACGTGTGGCGGTCGCACGCTGCGGGCAACGCTGCTGTCTTCACGCGCGAGCTGCTGTGCGGGGTGCAGCCAGGCACGGTGAAGGAGATGGAGGGGTCGAATCAAGGTCAGTGGCGCGTCTGCTTTGCGACAATAGCACGTACGACCATGTCCATGGAATGCGCATTGCTAACTACCAGAGTCGCAGCTCGCTCAACTTATCGAGCATGTCGCATCAGAAGGCTGTCGCCGACTTGCTGTATACAGTCTTGGTGGCTGTGGCAAGACAACCCTCATCCTCGAGACAGCTTATCAGACACGGGAGCAGCACCTGACACGCGTCGTGTTCTGGGTGCCGGCGGTCAGCCAGGCCAGCTTCGAGCAGGCGTACCGCCAGATAGGAACGCTGCTGCGCATACCAGGCATCGCACACGCTAAGGCGGACGTGAAGCAGGTCAAGCTGGCAGAGAGCGACATTGTGGCGCTGAGCGAGCTCGAACAGCAAGAAGCAACGGAGATTCGAAGACCAGGGCAGGTACCGGCAGATCAAGAATCTGGTGGCGGTGACGTGGTACATCTCATTCAGCCAGATCCGGGCGCGAGATAGGCTGGCTGCGGCCTATCTGTCGCTGATGGCGTGCACGGCTGGCGAGAATGTGCCTGCGTCATTGCTATGGCCGGGCAGGACGATGCTCGCAACTACGGAGGCGCTTGGAACGCTGAGCGCATATGCCTTCGTCACAGAGCGCCAGCAACAGCAGAACACAACGGTAGCACCAGCGCAGCGCCACGAGCGGGCATTCAACATCCATCGACTGGTCCGTCTAGCGACTCGCAACTGGCTCAAAGAGCAAGAGCGTTGGCGCGGCTGCTGGAGGCAGTGCCGTTCGGAGATCACGAGACGAGAGAGACGTGGACCGCATATCTGACGCACGCTATGCATGTGGCGGGCCTGCCTGAAGTGTACGAAGATGAGAGGAGAGCGTCGCTGCTGGAGAGGGTGGGATGGTGCGAGCAGACGCTGGGTCGCTACAGAGCGGCGGAGCAGGCGCATCGACAAGTGCTGGCTGTTGAGAGTGAAGGAACCTCATATATATACCAATCAAGGCACGGACATCTTAGTAATCATCATTTTGCTGGTAGCTTTATCACTGGCACTGAGAGAGGAGGTGCTGGGCAGGAAGCACCTAGAGACGCTGACGAGCATAAACAACCTGGCACAGGCACTAAGCAGGCAGGGAAGGCACGCAGAGGCTGAGCAGTTGCTTGAGAAGAGCTGGCACTAAGCCAGGAGGTGACGGGCAAGAAGCACCCATCAACGCAGGCCGTGGTTTTCCTCGGCGCTACCACTTGCTCGATGATACGAAGCGTTTGCAAGAGTACAGGAGCTCTGCGGCTGTCTAGTTGTCTCCTGTGCCTGAACACGCGTAAGGGTAAGATCTCGATGACCGCCAGCGCCAACAAACGCCAGAAAGCTGGGAAGCTTGTCTGGAAGGCTATCCCCTGAGTAAGGCGACGGAGCAGCTGGGGTATACGTTCTGCACAGATGAGCGGTGGATCGTGATCGCAGAGCAGTCATGTCACGCATCGGTCTAATCACCTTATGTCTTTTATTCGTAGAAGACTGTACGAAGATCCGTAGGCGTTAAGAGACTAACCGTTTAATCTGGGGAGACTAACTCATTATGCATTTCGAACTTGGGCGTACCGCATTGGTACCTATACCTTTCGAGGCGCTGCTCAACTGCACGGTCGTTCCTATTCCTTCCTTCACGCACTGTGCACGTACAGAAGGCGCAAAAGAAGGCGAACGCGCCGTTCGCTGTGATTGCTTGTCTTCCCTCACTCTATATGTTTGACCTTGCACCTCTCGCGGCAAGATGACGAGGCTGTATGTGGCGTAGAGCGTGGCGAAGACCAGCACGCAAGTGGCCATAGGAAGGCTCGAGGCCACGGCAGGCTTTGACTAGTGTTGGTCTCGCGCAGAGTGCGGATCGATGTTTTTTTCGGGGGAACAAACGGCAGGCTTCGACCAGTGCCTGTGTCGCGCAGTGGACACGTTGATGACTGCTGCGATGAGACGTGCAAGGGCGTTAAGGCATCCAGACATCCAGACATGCAACATCCAGACATGCAGACATCGAGACATCAAGAAATCAAGCAGAGCCGACAAAGACACAAGACTCGAAACAAACAAAAACAGTTGGAGGGAGCGGGTCTTCGTCAGGTGGGCGCGGTACG
>SATY01000937.1:0-15018 GCA_004335155.1 Ascochyta viciae
CCCCCCCCCCCGTTCTAGAGAGCTCGAGCTCTAGAGGAAGAAGTCCAAGTACCTTGAGCTAGAGAGCACCAGCACCAACACGGCCAGAAATCAGAAGACACGAGTTCTAGTGCTGATGAGTGGAGCGGTTGATGGAGAGAGAGTACGAGCTCTGTCAAAATCCGGAAACTGTTCGCATGCCGGAGAACACGAGCTGCGACGGCGACGAGGAACATCGCCACGGAGTAGAGCATGATGCCTACACGTGGAGCAGAGCAATACCTTACCTTTGCAGAGTATAGAGCGTTGCGCAACAGAGCAATGTGTGTGCGTCCTTCTAACAAAGGAGATGAGTGGACGTACCTGATCCGGTAGACTTATAGCTAAGCTAGCGTAAACATTTCCAAGAATATCTTCATCGGGGCCGTTGGGGTCACCTTGACCACCACAGCGTTCGTCGGGGTTGTTGGGGCAGGCCAAGTTGCAGTCAGTCTGGTTAACGGCAGGTGTAGTGGGTGCGGTATTGCTGCAGTAACAAGTAGCCCCGTTTGTCAGGGCGTAGTTTAAGCCTGCGTTACTACACTGCGAGAAACACTTGGCACCGCTGTTGTCAACTGTGGTATCCTGAGCGTAAGAAAATTGTCTTCCGTTGATGACAGCGTCGAGTATAAAGGCACCAGCGTTGAAGCAACCTTCGTTGAAGAAGTTGCCGGGGCCAGTGGGGCCAGTAACGTTGGTGTCGGGTGTTGGAGGAGTGGTTGTAGGAGGTGGACTTCCCGCAGCGTAGAGTGTGATCAACTGGGTGAGGCCAGCATCTACGCGGCGTATGGTCGACTGGGTGAGGCCAGCATCAGTGTTGGCAGCCAATGTTGTACCACCACATGCCTCAAGCGCGTTGTTGGTACATGGGGTAGAGCAGAGACCGATACCAGCTTCTAAATCAGCGGTGGGTGCCGTGTTTGATGCGTAGCACGCATCGCCCTGCAGACCCACGTATCTGTATCCCTCCTGTGCGGCTGCAGCCGAACAAGCGTCAATGCCAGAAGCTCCAGAAACGACAAAGCCAGCGCTGGCAATAAATGAGTTTGCATAGTAGCATCCGCCGTACTGGAAATTGTCCAGAGCAGGACGCTTGGGCAGAGGTACAGGATTGGAAGGATTGACAATACGCCTGAACACATTGAAGCCTCCCTCAGTTGGGTTACCGCAGGTGAAAGCCTCGTCTCCAGTACAGGGTGTGATGCACTTGTTCGATCCGGTACCAGCGGGAGGAGCTGTAATACTGCAGTAACATGATCCACCAGTCACAGAGGAGTAATCAGCGCCTCGCACAACACAGAGGGAAATGCAGATCTGAGGGCTCATAGAAACAGTAGTGGATGCGGAAGCTGCGATAGTCAGAGAACCGTCAAAGAGGTTGTCTGACGTAAAGCATCCAAACTCCTGCCAGCCGCGAACATTAGGATCATTGGGAGACAAGTGCTGGGCGGCATCGTTGAGCGCTTTGGCAATGGAGCCAGGATCAGAGGTCAAAAGACCAAGATCAACCGGCTTGAGGATGTCAGGGATCGGGTCGTTTGACAGATCTGGCAACTCAGGGTTAGGTGAAGGTACGACTGGTGTGGTAGTGTTCGGGTTGGTTCCAGGAACAATGGGCAGACCTGTGAGAGGGTTGAAGGGAACACCAGTCGTGGGATTGATGGGAAATCCAGTGGTAGGGTCCAAATCTAGAGGCTCACCAGTGACAGGGTCAATCAATGTGCCGTTGTCAATAGGGAAACCTGAGATAGGGTCGATTGGTAGCGGCAGATCAGGAGTAACAGGGGGGTTCGTTGGTGTGACAGGTAGGCCTGTTGCAGGGTCAAAGGGCACGCCTGTGGTGGGGTTGACAGGGAAGCCAGTTGTAGGGTCAAGGTCGAGCGGTTGACCATTGACTGGGTTGACCAGGGTGCCGTTGTTGATGGGGAAACCTGAGATAGGATCGATGGGCAGCGGTAAGCCAGTACCTGGGTCTGTTGGGGTGGTCACTGGCGGGGTTGTTGGTAGAACAGGCAGACCTGTTGTGGGGTCAAATGGAATGCTAGTCGCCGGGTTGATAGGGAAACCAGTAGTGGGATCTAAGTCAAGTGGTTGACCATTGACTGGGTTGACCAGGGTGCCGTTGTTGATGGGGAAGCCTGAGATAGGATCGATGGGCAGAGGTAAGCCGGTATCAGGGTCAGTCGGGGTAGTGACAGGCGGGAAGGTTGGCAAGACAGGTAGGCCCGTTGCAGGGTCGAACGGAAAGCCGGTTGTCGGGTTTACAGGGAAGCCGGTAACGTCGTCAATTGTCAGTGGGTCACCGTTCACAGGGTTGAACAAAGTACCATTTCCGTTTGTAGGGAAGCCTGAGATGGGGTCTAGGGGAAGGCCGGTGACAGGATCAAGTGGGCCTGTTGTTGGCGGAATCGTCGGCGTAGGTAGACCTGTGGCCGGGTCAAACGGCACACCTGTTGTAGGGTTGATAGGGAAGCCGGTGCCAGCGTCAATATCAAGAGGCAGTCCAGTAAGGGGGTTAACGAGGTCTCCAGTAGGGTCTCGGGGGAAACCAGAGATTGGATCGATAGGGAGACCTGTGATGGGGTCGATGACTGGCGTCGTAGGAATTCCTGGAGCTGTTCCATTGAGGACAGGCAGTCCAGTAATCGGGTCAATCAGCACAGGCAGACCTGTTGTGGGGTTAACGAGATCACCAGTAATCGGGCTGATTGGGAATCCAGTCTTAGGATCAACTGGGAAGCCGGTACTCGGGTCGATGGGAAGCGGGACGCCGGTGGTGGGATCAACAAGAGCTCCGGTTGCAGGATCTCTGGGCAGATTGGTGATGGGGTCGATGGGGAAACCTGTAATTGGGTCGAGGGGAATAACTGGATCTGGTCCTTGTGGAAGGGCAGGCACTCCGGTCAACGGGTTGAATGGGACACCGGTTGTAGGGTTGATTGGAAAGCCAGTGGCAGCATCGATACTCAGAGCAAGGCCGGTCTCAGGATCGATGAGCTCTCCAGTAGCAGGGTCGAAGGGGAAGCCGGTTACTTGATCGATAGGGAAACCTGTAAGAGGGTCTGTGGGTATCTCTGGAACGGTGCCGTTGGGGTTGGGCAGTCCAACATCGATGGGCGGGGGTAGACCAGTTGCTGGGTCGAACGGGACACCAGTGGTAGGATTAATAGGATAGCCGCTCAGAGGATCGTTGGCAAGAGGAAGGCCTGTAATGGGGTTGAGAAGATCACCGGTAAGGGGGTTCTTAGGAAAGCCAGATACAGGATCAATAGCGGGGAGCGTGAGTTCTCCAGTCGTAGGACTGATTGGGAGACCTGAGACTGGATCAAGCGGGAATCCAGTCGTTGGGTCGATCGGCAACGGAATACCGCTAGTGGGATCAAGCAGAGCATCCGTCAACGGATCTTTTGGAAACCCGGTGATAGGATCAATCGCTGGCAAAGTGACTGGCGGCACTCCTGGTACATCTGGAAGAACAAGCTCTCCAGTATCTGGGTTGATGGGCAGGCCTGACAAAGGTTCAAGCGGGAACCCAGTGATAGGGTCAATGGGAAGCGGCAAACCAGTTGTAGGATCCAGGAGAGCGCCCGTGAGAGGATCCTTTGGCAGCTGTGTGACAGGATCGATTGGTGGCAAAGTGACTGGCGGGACCGTTGGCGTGGTTGGGAGTCCAGTGGCTGGGTTGAAAGGCACACCTGTGGTGGGGTTAATGGGGAAGCTCGTAATAGGATCGATTGCAAGAGGAAGACCGGTAAGCGGATCAAGTTGAGCCCCGGTATTTGGATCGAGCGGGAAGCCAGTGATGTCGTCGATCGTCAACGGAAGACCTGTGATTGGGTCAAGTAGATTGCCGGTCGCTGGGTCCAAAGGGAAAGGAGTCACCGGTAATCCTGGAGTCCCTGGTGTTCCAGGAGTGTCTGGAGTTACTGGTACGCCCGTGATAGGGTCGAAGGGAATGCCAGTCGTAGGGTCGATTGGGAATCCTGTGGCACGATCAACCAAGAGTGCAGCCCCAGTTATTGGATCAAACAGACGTCCGCTCACTGGGTCTTTGGCGAACCCGGTGATTGGGTCGATCGGGAAGCCAGTTATCGGACCTGTCCCGGGTGTTACTGGAGCGGTAGTGTTCGGGAGGGTTGTGACAGGTGGCGTTGTCGTTACAGGCACACCAGTGGCGGGGTTGATTGGAAGTCCAGAGATGGGGCTGATCGGGAATCCAGTGCCTGCATCAATCTGAAGTGCAACACCAGTCTGCAGGTTGAAGTACAGCCCGGTCAGAGGGTCCTGGAGGAAACCAGTAATGGGGTCAAGGATAGCTCCAACTGGCGCAAGCACATTCGGCGGCTGTGTTGTAGGTGGTGTTGTGATGGGCACCTGCGGTGTAGCGGGAATAGGCACCCCACTAGGTACAGTCGGCAGGCCAGTGATAGTGCTGATTGGCAGCCCTGATGTTGGGTTGATAGGGAAGTTCGTCACCGAATCGACGAGCAGGGGAAGTCCTGAAAGCCGGTTGTAAAATATGCCTGTGCTCGGATCTTGCGGGAAGTTGGTGATTGGATCAATCGGGAACCCTGTCGTCGAGTCGATCACTGGCGTGGCAGGGAGTCCGGGCGTTGTGGGGGCGGGAAGTACTGGCAAACCACTATTGGGGTTAATAGGTGCGCCTCGAATAGGGTCGATCGGGAACCCGCTCGTGGGATCCGTGGCGAGAGGAAGCCCTGAGGACGCGTCGTAGAAGACACCGTCAATTGGGTCCCTAGGGAAACCACTGATCGGGTCAAGTGGGAAACGAGTCAAAGGATCGATAATTACATCTGGTAGGTTCGGTAGACCTGGCTGTCCAGGAAGGTCTCCTGGTACCTCCGGTGTAGGGAGCTCAGGTACAGGCAGATCTGGTGTAGGGAGGTCGACTGGCAGATCTGGCACTGGCAGATTAGGAACAGGCAGATCAGGGGTAGGGAGATTGACTGGTAGATCTGGAATAGGCAGGTTTGGTACAGGCAGATCTGGAACCGGCAGGTCTGGTGTTGGAAGATCGACAGGAAGATCTGGTGTAGGGAGATCGACAGGCAGGTCCGGCACTGGCAGATCAGGCACAGGTAGGTTTGGTGTTGGAAGATCGACAGGCAGGTCTGGCACTGGCAGATCAGGGTTTGGGAGTGGGAGTCCCGGCCTGACAGGGAAAATTAGATCTCCTGTGGTAGGATCGATCGGAAGATTCGAGTACGGATCGATGTCTAGGGGCTGTCCTGTAACTGGGTTGAAGAGAACGCCAGCAGGGTTGATAGGAAAGCCTGAGGCGGGATCGATGGGTAGCTGGGTGACCGGGTCGATGGCTGGCACGGTGGGGCCATCACCGGGAATCGTAACAGGAACATCAGGAATCGTGACTGGTACATTGGGAACCGTGACAGGTACACCAGGGACTGTGGGTAGAGTGCTACCGGGGACGACAGGGTCTGTAACACCAGGAAGAGTTGGGATGACGTCCAGAGCACCAGGGCCAACTCCTCCAGTGCCGGGAAGACCGGGTAGAGCTGGAATAGTGATAGGTGGAATGGTTACTACTCCACCGGCGCCAGTGCCAACACCAACATCGCCAATAGGGGTATTGATTCCCCCACCAACGATTCCACCAGCGCCTAATTCAATTCCCGGCAGAATGGGAATGGTGGGCAGCCCGCCTCCGATGCCAGGCGTTGCTGGAGTTTCGGGTGTGGCAGGAAGATTTGGAGTTGCAGGAAGGCCACCAACGCCCGGGAGACCTGGGAGGTCAACGCCAGGAAGGCCGCCTGCACCTGGGAGGTCGCCAAGGTCAGGTACGCCGGGCAGATCAACACCTGGGAGGCCAGTGCCGGGAAGACCACCAAGGTCAGGTACGCCAGGCAGGTCAACGCCTGGGAGGTCGCCCGCGCCAGGGAGGTTGCCAAGGTCAGGTACACCGGGCAGGTCAACGCCTGGGAGACCAGTGCCGGGAAGATCACCAACGTCTGGCACACCTGGGAGATCACCGACATCTGGAAGGCCCGGCAAATCAACGCTAGGAAGATCAGTGCCAGGGAGATCAGGGCTAGGAAGACCTGGGAGATCAATACCAGGGAGATTACCAAGGTCAGGCACGCCTGGGAGATCAACGCTTGGAAGATCTCCTGTGCCCGGGAGCCCTGGGATATCGCCTGTGCCGGGGAGATCACCAACATCTGGTAGACCTGGGAGGTCAGAGTCTGGGAGCCCTGGCAGATCAAGCCCGGGAAGTGTAGTACCAGGGAGACCGTCGACGTCTGGAAGACCTGGCAGATCAAGCCCAGGAAGTGTAGTGCCAGGGAGATCGTCAACGCCGGGAAGGCTAGTGCCAGGAACACCACCGAGGTTTGGAAGGGCAGGTAGACCGCCTGTGGTGGGAAGGCCACCAGTAGTAGGCAGTCCGCCGGCATTTGGCAATCCTCCAAGAACATCTGGAATAACATCTCCAATATTTCCCGAAGTTAGATCAGGGATCACACCAGTTACATCACCACCTGTGCCAGGAAGGCCGCCCAGAACGTCTGGAATAACATCGCCGACATTGCCTGAGGTAAGATCAGGAATGAGGTCGCCAACGTTGCCGGTTTCTCCAGGGATGATACCGGTGAGATCAGGGAGCTCAGGAAGGCCGCCAGTGACAGGAAGGCCGCCGAGACTTGGGAGGCCCCCAGCACCAGGAAGGTCGCCAGCTCCAGGGAGGTCGCCAGCACCAGGGAGGTCGCCAGCACCAGGGAGGTCGCCAGCACCTGGGAGATCCCCAGTTCCAGGAAGCCCGCCGGCGTTCGGCAAACCGCCCAAAACGTCAGGAATGACATCACCAATGTTTCCCGAAGCCACGTCCGGGATCACATCAGTGATGTCGCCGCCAGTGTTAGGCAAACCACCAACAACATCTGGAATTACGTCGCCGATGTTCCCTGAAGTAAGATCAGGTATTATATCGCCAACGTTGCCAGTTTCCCCAGGGATGATGCTGCCGAGGTCTGGGAGTCCACCAAGACCAGGAAGACCACCTACAGGGAGATCAGGAAGACCGCCTGCAGGAAGATCAGGAAGACCGCCTGCAGGAAGATCAGGAATACCACCTGCAGGGAGACCACCAAGGACATCCGGAACAACATCCCCAAGGTTGCCAGAAGCAACATCAGGGACGAGATCGCCGAGGTCACCAGCACCACCAGGAATTATGCTGCCGAGATCTGGCAATCCACCAGTAGTATCTGGGAGTCCACCGGAAAGATCTGGCAGTCCGCCAGAGTTGGGGACCTCACCAGCTGGAAGGCCACCGAGAACGTCCGGAACGATACCACCAACGTTACCAGAAGCGAGGTCCGGGAGAATGTCAGTGACATCGCCACCTGTGCCCGGAACTCCCCCAAGCACATCTGGGATCAAGCCGCCAAGGTTACCGGAAGCAAGGTCAGGCAAAACGTTACTGATGTCGCCTGTCTCATTGGGAATTGCGTCATTTAGATCCGGAAATCCTCCAAGACCAGGCAGAAGGCCGCCGAGACCAGGCAACGAGGCATCAGGCAACGAGGCATCTGGCAACGAGGCATCTAGCAGCGAAGCATCTGGCAGCGAAGCATCTGGCAGCGAAGCATCTGGCAGCGAAGCAGCTGGTAATCCACCACTCGTGTCGGGTATGCTTGGAGAAGGAAGGCCGTTTCCAAAAGCAATATCATCAGCTGCAGCGCCTGCGTCAGCAAGAAGGCCGCCAGTCCCAGCGCCAGCAGTGTCCACAGCGTTGCCGACAGCTCCCAAGGCAGCTCCTGTGGTGCCTCCTAGATCGCCAAGAAGTCCACCAGTAGCACCGCCAGCACCAGACGTTCCGGCATCGGCGGTGTCACCGACAACTCCAGATACTGTGCCGAGAGCTGTGCCAGCCCCAGATACTAGCCCCCCGACTCCGCCTGCGACATCAGTCACGCCAGTACCAATAACATCGCCGGCCGATGTGACAAGGCCAGCCGCGGGTGCCAGGGCATCACCCAGGAGACCACCGAGAAGTCCAGTGTTAGGAACTGCAGCGGCAGGAACCGCAGCGGCAGGAATTGCGGCAGCTGGAACCGCAGCAGCTGGGATCGCAGCGGCAGGAACCGCAGCAGCAGGAATTTCGGCAGCTGGAACCGCAGCGGCAGGAACCACAGCTGAGACTGCATTTGTGATCGGCGTGATGGCGCTTCCAATGCTTCCAATGGCTCCAAATTGAGGCAGAGGAGCCGGTAGCGCGCCCACGACAGTAAGGATCAAGCTCGTAGAGAGCACATGTCGGTAGACACGTCCCATGATGGGAATGTGAGGTCAAGGTCTGCAGTCAGTAAGTAGGAACGAGTGTGAGACTTTTACCTTGCTTGGGTGTGGATAGAGACTGTGTCTCAGATGTACCGTTTGTCTATGCAGACAGTAGTGAGTGAGGTCAAAAGAATGACAATAGGTGCAGAGAAGGAGGTGGCTGCATCGGCGAACAGCTCAACAGGACGAGGGTGTCTTGAAGCCAATATACCTCTTGTTCAGCCAATCGGGTTTGTTGACAGCGGTTCAAGATCGTTCATGTCGATCATCCGGCAGGCAGGCGGGTAACAGCCCCATCGAGTGACCCACGTCGCATCTAGTTCTACTCATTCTTCCTGCAAGTGGAGCATAGCCAACGGAGGACAAGTCGAGAAGACCGGCATCAGCACCCTTTGTACAGAGATATGCACCTACGGCAGCATGTCGGTGATTTCTACGGTCCCGAGACCAGTCTCTGGTATGCAAAACGGCTTGCCAAGAGTATGTAACCAGATGCCAAGATCCAGCTCGCTATCTCCCTGAGCACCTGGTGGCGAGCGACTTGCTCCTATGGAACGGGAGGCCTGTACTGGAATGATTGTCCGCTCAGAGTGCGCTGGAGTGGCATTGGCTTCAATGAGAATGCAGTCCAATGGCAGGGATGGTCATGCACAGGTCTCGGACGGAGATTCGTATATCAGGCTGGCTCGGGTTCGTCACTGTGTACCTGCAACACCCGCGCTGGCGACGATGCGAAGCACGTGGCAAAGATTGGTTGCTTTGTCCTCTGAGAAGGCTGCCCCATAGGTCTGACAGCTGCTAAAGGAACGGCACAGGGCGTAGAGCCCTTGCGGGAAAGTAACGGCACACATAGTGTATGGATTGACTAGATGTTCCTGATTGGTTCCGCACCCAGTCTGCATATGTACGGTCGCACACAGGAAAAATTAAGAATGCAGCAAGGGAGACATTGCTTGACAGGGATAGAAAGAGCCGATTGGTCGTTCGCGGCCTAATCGAGCATGGTGCCTGAAGCATCGAATGGTTGTGCCAATGGCAGCGGTGTGTTTGTGAGAGAAATGTTGTTGCATGGGTACGTGCGCTTGTTCACAATGGGCATTGAATTCCAGTGTCATGAAGGTAAGTCTATTAAATGTCAGTATCAGGACGCAATGCTCACGCAATGGTGTCGATGGACGCGTGCCTGGCGCCACCTTGTTGGAGGGCATCGCCGATGTGCCGTTTGTAACTGCTTTTGTAGATGCACACATGTATAGAAGGTCATCTTGCTGAAGAGCCGTAGGAAATGGGTCGCGAGCTGGGACGGATTGGAGTGTCTGCTAGAGGTACTTTACGAATGTGCACTCTAGAAACTGATGAGACACTGTACAGTTCGAAGCCAGTAACCAGACGGTCTTTGTGGCGGTGGTGGGCACGTTGAAAGTCGTGAGGTGACATGACATGAAGTGGTAGAAACTGGAAAGGACAGCGTCTTGGCGGCGCTCGGGCCTGCTCTGCCTCTCAGCGCATCCGTTCCGAGCGGTCAGCACTTGACGACCTCATCCGCTCCCCATATCGCTGCGTGATGAACGACCAGCCGTCGCCTCTAGGCCGAAACAACGACGAGCGGTCGTCTTCGCCCAAGCGGAAGAAGGCACGGCAAAAATACGCGCCAAAAGCTTGTATGTCGCGTCCATGATCCTTTTACAGTGCCCTTTTTTGCTGCTTGAGACCGTTCCGATCATTCCGCAGTGGGTGCTCGCACATAACGCGGCATGCACAGCGACACACATCTAAAGAAGACTTTCTCGTGGCTGACGTCTAACTCCACAGGCGTGTCGTGTAGGAGGTCGAAGCTCAAGGTAGGCCTCGCCATTGACTTGCAGTGCATACCACATTGCCTATGGCATGTTGTATGTTGCATGTTGCATGTTGTATGCTGCATGTTGCATGCTGCATGCTGCATTTGTATACTGCATTTGTATACTGCTTGCTGACACAGCATAGTGCTCTGGTGACAACCCCTGCCAACGATGTCGAGATAACGGCAAGCGCTGCTTTTACTCTGAGGACCAGACGGCCGCAGAGGCCCTGCAGAACCTCAGCCGGCCCTCGCTTTCACAGCAACCATCGACCTCAACGCCTCTCAGTAATGGCAGCGGCCTCGCACGGCGAAACATCATGCCGCGCCACCAAGTCACGGAGCGAAGGCCCAGCGACGCCAGTGCACTTGGCCTCTCCATGGAAGCACGCATGGCCCGCGTCGAGGCGATGATGGAGGCGCTGTTGCAGGACCGCGCTGAATCTACCACCGACGCAGCCATGTCCATGTCTATGCCAACACTGGATGCCATCAATCCAGCTTTAGCGCTCCTAGGTCAGCCACCACAGACCGCTTTTGCGCACCCAAGTTCAGCGTCTGCCATAGACCCACTGCTAGGCACCAATATCACCACGCTACGCCTAGGCGGTCGGAGCCTGGTCTTCCTCGCGCCCGCCACTTATCAACAATACATCGACTGCTTTTTCCGTGAGCTCCAGTGCTTCCATCCTTGCGTAGACGAGCAGCTCTTTCGACTTCGCAGCGAGAGCATGCTGGCAAAACCGGAAGTGCACCAGGACGATGTGTGTTTCCTGGCCTTGAACTATATCATCTTTGCCTGGCATGACGCTTCGTCCGAAACAGCAGAGCCAAATCCTGATAACAAGCCCGCAGGGTGGCACTGGCTTCAGCTTGCTGATGATGCAGTGGGCAGTAGACAGCTATATGGACAGGGCGATGTCAGTCTCGCCCAGTTCCTCGTTTTCAAGGTGCATACTGCTCTCATCCTACGCCCAAGCAAAACTGACTTGTGCAGGCTCTATACTGCGCACTAATCAATCAACCTAGTCTCGCCTACAACACCACAGGTCTCGCCAGCCGCTACGTGCTGCAGCAAGGCCTGAACCGCCAATCTTCTCACACCGGGTCTGGCGTGTGGCAGACATATGAGCGCTTGCGCGTATTCTGGAGCGTTTTGATCGTTGACCGCCGCATATCCTTGTCGTGCGGTCGTCCGTACACAATACGAGATATCGATATCGATGTAGAGCGGCCCAGTGACTTGTATCAGCGGGTGAGTTTACCCCACTGTAGGACATGTTCAATCCTAATAGGCTGTACAGATTATTCTCTCTGATGTGCATTCCTCAGATGCAGGTGCCAAGCTTGACGACAGCGACAGCGCAAATGCGTATCTAGATTGCATGATCCACTGGTCTCGGTTCGCTGGCTCTCTGTGGGATAGTCTCCTCGCAGCCCACGTATTTGTCGATACATTCGCCGACAAAGTCGTTACTTTTGACGCAGCTATTGCTGACTTCTTCGCCAACACTTTCCCAGATTTGGCAGCAAAGATTCAGCCATCGCGCCGTCATCAATACATTCGTATGAGCTTCGATAACCTTCAGTTCATGACTAGACGTGCGACGATGATGTCTTTACAGTTTGATGGCGCCACCGCTGGCATCTGCAGCAGTCTGGTAGTCGATACGCTGTCACACGTCCGAGCATACGAAACCAACACCAAACACTCATCTGTTCTTCGGCACTACATGATTCCCTCGCTGGCAAGCAGTCTTCTCATGCTGTGCAGTCTTCTGGTCAGCGATCTGAGCTTACTCGGTGAAGGATTGGATGATTGGATCTCAGCATATCATCATACGTTCGACTCAGCTCTTAGTCTACTACATGCTCTAGCACAGAATACCCTGCTCGCTCGACGCGTGCTTGAAGATTTTGGCAGGATCGTTCCCGTGGTGGAAGCAGCAATTGGGAGATGGTCGAATGAGTTTTCGCTACTCCAGAGCTCGCCGAATTGGGGTATTGTGAAGGATGTCATCCCGCCCGATGTCTCTGAGCTCTTGCCCTACAAAGGGCAGGTTCCCGCCATCCGCTCTTCACAAGTCCACAACAGACTCTGGGCCAGTACTATCGGTTTTGTAGAAGCAGATCATGGGCCCTCGGCCTACGATGGTGGTGTTGAGCTTGGTGGTTTGAGAAGCAGCATCCTCTGGATATAGGACCTGAGACGACACGATTCGTTTTTGCTTCTTCATGCGTAGTTGCTGTTTGTTCTTCTTCATCTGTACTTGAGTACATGCTTGCCATATATAGATACCCACTCGCATAGCACTGGAACGGCGGGCGTTCGCATGTTCGATTCCATCTATAGCACATGCAGGTCTGCCAATCTATCCCCATTTCTATTCAGCCCTTAACTCAGTGAAGCGACAGGTGGCAAGCCATACTATGAAGCCGTGCTTGTATCAAAAGAAAAACTTGTCCACTGCACACAAAACACGCTCCACGCAGGTTCAATGACAGTGTCCCAAATCAACGCACCACTTTCACACAACGCTTCTTCCCACCTCCCAGCTCTATATCCACTTACCCATCGCGACCAACGCATCATCTCACTCATGTATTTACGCCACATGCACATGTGATGTGAAGGTTGTGAGAGTAAGCAACGTCGTCGTAGTTGTGTGAATCGAGAATAGTTCCACATGTTGATATCAAACACAGCTTGATGGGTGTCAGTGCGCGTGTGGAGAAGCGAGGATTGAGAAGCTGATATGTTGTGGTTTTGTTGGTGGGAAAGAAATTGGTAGGGTGAAAGAGTGGTGGGTTGTTAGTCGAGACTGGGGGTTTTGTAGAGTTGCAGATTCCGTGGATTCATGTTGTTTGCTTATTCAAGCTAGGAGAAACGGGTGTGTATAGGGCTATTGGCGTCATGTTCTTGTTTGTTTCTTCAACACTGGAGCGTACGTTGAGATGATCGCATCTCTTGGTTGCTGTGTTTGGTGCTGTGCTTCACGATCTCATCTCCGAACCTTACGAAGCCGTTCGCCTTCCTACCTAAGCTCACCAACACTCGAACTATACGTTCAGGCACTAGTCCCACTATCAGGCACCAAACGCAACCTACACGGAGAGCTTGCGTCTCGTGCAAAGTTGGAGCCGTGCATTTTTCGCAGCTCCACCTGTATCGATACCGCGTATCAATACACACCCACTTTTGCTCGATACACACTTCAGCTACTCCATGTTCGCCCTGTGCTCAGGCCATCCCAGCCCAACGTGCAATCTGCAACGCCAGATGACCCACAACCCGCATGCCAGCAGCCCCTAACCCGCACGTTCACCACTCACGTTCAAACTTGATCAAACACGCTGGGCTTTGGTTCGCCGAGACAGGTGCAAAGCATCTGCACGGAACCACGGTAGAGCCAGGGTGGAAAGAAAGGAGAGCTCGGCGGCCGCTGTGGCCAAGGCGACGCAAGCCGAGCCAAACTCGGCGTTGTGCAAACGTGTTGGACGCGCGCCGAACGCATTTGGAAGGGTGCAGCACACGTGAATCACAGGCGCTGGGATGTTGCTAGGGCTGCAAGGTCCAGATGCAAAGCACTCAACACCATCATCGACGGCGGCAGTGAAGCAATCGCTCGGTAGCAGCGCTCCGGGCCCTCACGGCTCGTCCAACTGGCTCGGATGAGGGGGCAAGACTGGAATAGGCAATGAACTAGCAAGCGCCGCAGATGAGGCTCTGCGGGAAGCCCAGACCCAAACGGGGCACGTCGACGGCCGTCATGGGCGCCTTTGACCGCCCTCGAGTGCGTGGCTCAGCAAACGCGCAAAGTGAGAGGATTTGCGGGTCCGGTGCTGAAAACAGAAGGGTCTTGTCGCGGTCTGGATGCGTGGCTGGGACGCGGGTGTGCTCGCTTCTCATTGCACGGCCGGGTCATTTCGGAACCAGGCTTTGTCGTGCGCGGATGTGAGCCGGGCGCACGTGAAACAGGACAGGAAGGTGAGAAATTGTGGGGTTGCGTGTGTTGAGAGTGGGCGGTTTTGATCACAAGGCCCCACCGTTGGACAGTCTGACGGGAGCTTGTCTTTGTAGCGAGAAAAACTACGACGACTGGGGAAAAGACGATGCTACGGTAGGCGGCGTGTTTTGCGGAAGGATTGCAGGCGAAACCGAGCAGAGAGAAAATTCCTGATGGTGCTGACCGGTGGGCAAATGATTGGGCAGAGCGGCGTGGGAGGGTGCAAAGAGAGAGTTTGGTGGTTCGGCGAGAAGCTTGAGGCTCTGCGGCTGTGCCGTTGCTGCATGCTGCATCGAAGGTCTGCAGAACATGTGCTCTTTCGACGCTCAACCATTGCCAGGGGCACTATCGACGGGCGCTTGCTGCTGGGCGGCGACGAGGATATCTGATCACTGCATAAGGAATAGTGACGTTCACCTTTGGCTTCCACGAGGCAGGGGGTGCTGTGCTGTGACGTTTGCCTGAGCTGAGGGTGGGCGCAAAGCCCTTGTAGCATGCACGCATGTGAGCATGGCCTGCATCTGCCAGATCAGCCATGCGCAATCTTGACATGACCAAGCAGCCATTGTTACGTGCATTGGAATCACACACACGAAGCTTGCATACAAGTCCCAACGCACTCGCGCTTGAGGCCATGTCGAAACATTCGTTGTGCACCTTGACCGGAAGGCAACCAAGCCGCCACAGGCTAAGGTCTAAATTTGCGCAGCGCGATTGTCGTCGAACATGGCCCCTGTGCACTGGTGTATCGAGAGACGAAAAGTGCATGTATCGAGAGACGAAAAGTGCATGTATCGAGAGACTCATAGTGCTTCGAGAGAGACACCAAAAGAG
>SATY01000938.1:0-15014 GCA_004335155.1 Ascochyta viciae
AGAATACTATAAAAATGTAGTAATTTATTACAGTAGCTATAAGGTACTTTGCAAGGATTAAGTAGCTCTAAAATCTAGCTACCTAAACTCTAAATAGCTCACCTAATATAGCTACTATGCCTATGCAACTCTAATAGGTTCTGCATTATATATTTATACATCTTTAATAATAATTTTAGACTAGTAGCTGCTATTTTGCTAGAGTTATTAAGAGAAATGTAGATTCTTAGCAAAAGTGACCGACTCGCCCGTTGACCGGCTCGCCCGTGGGGTACGTTAATAGGTGTAGAAATACTATTACTGTATCTTAACACGCACTAGTAATAGATACAAGAAATAATAGGTTTGCATGTCTAGTACCTAGGATTAGTAGGATATAGAGCTAAGTGTAAGACTAGGTTTCTCCTATACAAGATAGAAAGTAGATTAAGCGCTTTCTAGCATATCTAGACGTCTTGTTAGCTCGTGTGTCATCGCTTGCTTATTATAGATTAAACTTGGTGATATCAAACGGTTGCTTGTTGGTTCAGGGTACAGTGTATGTATTTGATATTCATTAGTGTAAAATAGTGTCATCAACGATCTATACTATCAAGTACTATCTTCCGTAGTAAGATGCAAAGTCTATAAACCTCTGCAGCGCTTCTTCCCTCCACGTGTCAGGCGTGGTATAAGGATCGGAAGTGGCGCCCAGAACGATGTTGGTAGCGTTGTTCTTTGAGTATTCAGGCCAGTGAGCTATGTCAGGTACTGTCATGTGATCAGCAAGGTGCGATACAGTGGAATTGATTAGTGGAAAAAAGTAGTGACTTACCTCCATGGTGGTTGGGGGTTTTGTGAACAATAAAGCTAATCCACATCCTACTCATGACCTTGGCAAGCCGTAGTTTCCCTGCCTTCTCCACAGAGCTGGAGCTCGCGAACGGGCTTTCGTCGTATCCGACGCCCTGCGCGTTACCAAATGCGAAGCCGACGTCGGAAAAGTGGGCGGATCCGTAGGTTTCTGGATCCAGGTATGCGGGCACGGCGTCGAAAAGATAGCAGTAGGTAGGAACTCCATGTTTAGCCCACATCTGATTCGCATATCGTCTGCCGGCTGTGAAGAGGTAGTCTCCCAGCCAGAGCGAGGTTTTGCCATGGAGTGCACCGAACGCGGGACCGGGGTTTACGGATAGTGTTCCTGTGCCGCCGGTGGAGGCTTTGTTGATTTCGGACTGGTATGCGTCGCTCCATTGTCTGAGCGTGGCGTTGGAGAGCGGCACTCCTGCGCTCAATGCCCGTATCACGGAGAAGAAATTTTCTTCGCTTGAAACGCCCGCGGGGATGATTGATTTCAGGAATGTTGAGCCCTCGTTTCGGTTGGTTCCTATCAAGAGAGGGACCCTCGAGAAGGAGCCGTTGGCGAGCTGTTTGGAGCTGTAGTCTTGTATGAGAGTACCGTCGATCATAGGATAAGCGTTGGCCAGGCCGGGGAAAGTGTTGAGGATATCAGCAGGCACATTCTTCAGGCAGCGCAAAGCGTCCTCAGCAGCTGTGCAGTTTGCATGTTGCAGCGTCTTTTGGAAGTCCTGGGATCTTTGGCTCGCGTTACTGAAGGGGCCGTAGGAGAAGGGACCTCCACTTTGAGCTATGGCGGCATGAAACAGCCCGGATTCTCTGCCTCCATTCGCAAGTAGGTGGAATCCAACCGAAGCAGCACCTGCCGACTCGCCGAAGATGGTAACGTGCTCTGGGTCGCCGCCAAACTGTTCGATGTTTTCTTGAATCCATGTGAGTGCCATGCGTTGGTCGTGAATCGCAATGTTTGTATCTCCAGATTCCTCCAAGGCTGGTCCGGCCAAGAAGCCAAAAATACCAAGGCGGTAATTCATGCTGACGTAGATGATTGGGGTACCCATCTCCACAGACTCCTGCACCAAAAACGATCCGTTGTATCTTTGATCGGCCGAGCTTCCTTCAAGGAAGTTACCACCATGAATCCAGACTGCGACAGGCAACTTGGCTTTGCGTGGTGTGTGTGCCGGCCGTACAACATTCAGTGTGAGGCAGTCCTCGCTCATCGACCCTGTGTTGTTCTGGCTGAATCCGATCAACCCAATCGATACTCCATAACACCAGGATCCATACTCTTGAGCTGGACGTATACCATCCCAAGCATCAGCAGGCTGGGGTCGACGGAAGCGAAGGTTATCGACTGGAGGTTTAGCATACGGTATGCCGAGGAAGAAATCCTGGTCATAAGCACTGTTGGAGACGCCTTCGAGTGTGCCTTTCTCTAACTTTATGGTGGTGGTAGACGACGAGTTGCTTCGTGTTGGTATGTAGGCCGCATTAGCGAAAGTCGAGAGTAGCAAGGCCACTTGGACAACCGAAGACAAGATGGAGGGAGACATGACTAAGGAGTGAAAACTGGCTTGTTTGCCCTTATTCTGTAGAGCCCCTTCACAGAGCAGTACTACCCTTTATAGCTGCCTACACCACTTCAATGCCATGCTTTACTCAGCCACCAACCCGGGCCAAACATCGTAGGAAAACGCACGTAGTAGGCCGTATTTTGTAATCAGACTGTCCACCGGCTCTTCTCCGGAGTTGGCGGAAATTTCAACTGTTACATTGCATCAATGCTGGGAAATTACCTTAAAAAGGCAAACTGTTTAATTAATCACTACTTGGCAATTGACCCCTCTTAGTCGTGACTACTTGTTTGTAGGTGGTTGTGTTTTGTAATCAGACTCTTGGCAGAACCAAAAAATGGATCTAGGTAATGACGTTTGTTGTCACAGATTCATGCAGTATTTAAAGGGGATTGCCAACAACCTTGGTACGAAGCTCTTCTTTTCGCAACGCCGTGTGAACTCGGACGAACACCATGTTACAAGAACAACAACGTCGTCCATTGTATGGCGTTCTGAACTCCTCACTGATGTCGGAAGAAAGACGACCGCCAAAAGGGCCCCTGCCAAGACGAAGTCGGAGCGGACCAATGCGTGCGTAGGTACCTCCACCACGCCCCGCTCTACGCCCAAGCCACATTGGATCGTGCTCGCCCGATGCTCATCTGGTGCGTGTACGCCGTCTGCTTGTACGAAGATTTCGTGTTGCTGCTGCGGTGGGTCTGATCTGGCTCTCACCGCAAAACTATAGATGAAACATACCACTGTGGGGAGCAAGGTACATTGTCTCAGTGTCCTCAAAACTACTGTCTACATGGCTAACTTTGCCTCAAGCGGCTTCATTTCGATGTTCGACACCGTGAAATTGAAGCTGAGCCGATAGAGTTGGCTAGGAGATATTCGCGGCGGGCTAAGACGGCCGTCGTTGGGCGCTCTGATGCACCTGAGAGATGTGTCAGTGCCACAATTGGCAACGAGAAAGACAACTCAAGTCAAGCCGTCTCCACTCAGCACTATCTGGTTCGTATCCGCGGGCTCGCCTCAAAGGTAGGGCCGTTCGCGAGACTTGACTTGACTCGACTTGCTTATTGATAACTGTGTGTCACGTGGGAAGACGGTTCATGGAAAAGCTGTTGAATGAGAGGGATTTGGCCGAGAACGCTGCAAGTCAAGACACGCCATTTGACGTCGGCGTGGCTTCTTGGTTATTCCAGCCTCTTACGGCCTAGAGGTGGACATTCTCGCACCGCAATTACAATTTGATCTGATGTGCCTGCTGGACGAAACAGTCGGTGCGTTTCCTTTCTACGTCGCACAATGCTGTTTCGACGAGAAGAGAAACCTGCAAATAACAAGCCTAAGTGTACAGCCTATCACTGAACCAGAGTCTAGCTACTGCCCTATGGAGGACTTATAGGTCTTTGTATCCCTATATTCTAAGGCTGATGTGATCTAGAAGTCTCTCCCTACTCTTACTCCAGCGGGCATATTCTACTGGGCATAGTTAACAAATATTTTGTCCTAGCGAAATAGCCGGTTGTTCTGCACTTATAATGCTCGAGTCTATTAAGTCTGCGCCAATCTTCTTAGATGAACTACAAACAGTCCAACCTGCTATTACTTTGCATGGTCTTTGTAGCTTCGCTAATTACGAAATGGTAGCGGGCGATACACCCTTCGAAAAAGAAAACCAGGTGAAATTGGTAAGTGACGGCCTGAGAGATTAAGGCGCTTTAGAGTGTATAGGCTGCTTTTTTTTAGTACTCGGGTAGTGTTCTTCTTCACCAGCATACTGAAAGAGCTGGCAGCTCCGGTAACAGGTCTCAAAGCGATGAAGATGAGGTTCAGGCCAAGCATACCAGTCAACTCTGGCCGGAGGTAGCGAGAGCGGCATCATGGATATACAACATAAGTTCCGCTCACAGCTAAGGAACCGGGCACCCAATACAATTCTGAGTAAGTGGTTTCGACAGTGCATCAGTGCTATCAGCCAGAGCAATTCCGCCACTGTGGACTCGATCTACGCCCGGAGTAGAGCGGAGTATACGCCTATGGCTGCCGAGCATACCCACATAGCGGAGAGACGTCAGTGTTAGGCCTTCTTTTGCTGAACGCCGATCCAACGCTTTAGCGTCCAATGCAAGACTGGTCGTGCCGCAAACAGGAACAACCTTCGATTCATGTTCTGATTTTGCCGGTCATGCACCCCGCCGCAGGTATCTTTTGGAAAGAAGTGGAGCATGAACACCTGAAGATCACGCACGGGGCCATAATCAACTACCTGCACTGGGTATTTTGGTGTCCCAACACGGTTATTATTGTAAGATTCTACCAGCAAAGTCTGTTAACACTCGAAAGCAGTTATGCCCCTAGATTAATCGAAAACCCCGGCTTGCTTGTTCCACGACGTTAAGTCTAGCAACAGGTCATTCTTTATGCGGCTACTATAGTGCTTTCTATAATAATCCGACTATCTACATCCCGGAAAGTAAAGCTTTTTAGGCGCTATTGTGGAAAATGCAACAGGCCCAACACACCTCTGAATCTACACCCAAAACTGGAATACACAATGGAGTTGGGTGCATGCAGCAAAGATATTGTCCATGTGGCAGGATTGTGCAAGAAACTGCATTCTGGCGTTATTGTTAGAAGAGCGTTGTAGTGGCACTGAAGATAGTATCCAGATTTTCCTTGAACCTACCAATTTATGCTAAAATTGAATTATTTCGAATGCAAAAATGGAGTTGAACACCCGTCTCTATTGAAGCAAGAGGAAAAGGTGACTACTTGCGTTTTTGTTGGCCGAATTGGAGAAGTTGGGTGTTGTTCCAATGCTATCAAAAAGATCAATGTGCTGAGGTGGGCGCGAAGACGGAAGATGTAAAATGTGGTAGACGTAGCGCTGAGGTTCTGGAAACAGCTGAAAGCAACTTCGAAAGAACGAACTAGTTGAATTTGTCTTACTCAGTTGTCTAAGCTGAGCGGACTTAGGTCAAAGCCGATCAAGGTTGAAGAACTGATCCAATTTCTTATATAGGGAAACACTCCTCAGACGTATAGATAAAATACACAAGAAAGCAAGCTAGAATAGTACTTGGCTGATGTGAAGGGATCACTAAGGGGACGACCAGTGCTCACTGATCACCTGATCTCATTACCTTGACTGCAAAATCAAGGTAGTACACTTGCCTCATGGAGAAATTGCAACAACCCTGTCAACCGCCATATGGGGCTCAAGAATTCGAAAAAAACATGCACATGCCAATCTCCTCATTTATAGCTCGACTGTCTATGCTTGCGCATCACGCGCGCATCACACCCTTGCTACTATGCTACACACGTTCATAGTATGCATGCTCAGCACAGTGAACATTTGGCTCATTGCACACTAACCACAGGGTGAAATCTGATCACTAAAAATTCCAGAAACGAAACCTCAGGTCGAAAGTAAGATGTCTTCAAATTCCTGGTCTATCTGTATCATCTGCATCTGCTCAATCGCTGAGATGTTTATGGACCCAGAACGAGCCGACAGCCTTCAGTATCAGACGAACACCTAACTCCGGGTGCAAAATTAATTCGACTCTGTAGCTCGAATGACATATTCGTGTAGAAGGGCTTGAAGTGTTGTTTGACGAGGCCGAAGCTATTAAAGTCTCTTTAGGACGTACCCCTATTTTGCATAGCATGATTTCCACGACTCATAGCTTCGACTAAGGGCAGCCTGTATCCGAGGTTGTTTTCAAGTTGCCCCCAATCGGCTGATCGGCACCCAATACGGGTGTCATCTCGGCCCAACGAGACCGCACCATATAGCATAACAGGAGTCCCAAAATTCTAAGGCAACACCCACGCACAAACAGATTTTCACATCTGTGTGTAACCATATCGCTTTGAAGAAGGTAGCGGCTTAATACATGCACGCTCCAAAGGAGCTCATTTGACATTGGATAAGGCTGCGAGATTGAGGCTTTAGCGACATGCTGGAGAAGCCTTGTTTGCAAAGATGTGATTCCTTAAAATAACAACGCTTATGACGGAAGTCCGTGAGGGAAGGAACACAGGATGCTAAGCTTCGCAAGCATTCTAGCGTTGCAAACAAGCCTTTAACTAGTGGATCCATTCCCGCCCGGGGAGCACTCGGCAAGTGATCCAAGTACCGGCTAGCAGATTGGCGCATAAGGAACGATAGTCGGCAGCTGTACGTACATATGCAAAGTGTGGGTCCAATAGATCCATCTCGTACACAGTAATTTAATCCAAGAAAAGCTCTATCGAGATCCTGAACACTATCGTAGCACGGTGGGTGTGTTCGGGAATAAAGGATATCCACTCTACCACTTCATGGCCGGCGCTTGTTGGTAAACCATCAGTGTTCTCTTTGCGCCATTAGCATCAGACCATGTCGTAAAGTATACCCGATTTAGCAGACCAAACAAGGGGTTAGGCGGATTTTCGAAATCTGTCTCTATAAGACCTTGTTGCTGGGCATAGTTCGCACTTGGCCCTGAATCAATCAACTCTCGTTCACCCATCCTGTCCTGGTTACTCTCGTTCAAATTTCCCGGCCTTACATTCATTCCATCACCATGTACTTGCTACTTGCTTCTGCTGCACTTGCCGCTTCTTGTAATGCCATTGCCCTCCCTTGGACCTCACGAGCACCCGTCTCAGCCTCGCTTCCGCCACTCCCTCTCGAACACTTCAATACCCCCAAATACGCGCGGCCACTGTCGCTTGAGAAAGGCATTGTCTGGCGCGAATGCCTCAGTCACCACTATCCTTGATCTCCAAGAGGCCAAGAACAAGTTTCCTCCTCTTGTGATACCCAGCCACTTGAAACTGCCAGGCTCTACCCACGATCTAGCTGAAGCTCTAGAAGGCTTTGAGAAGAGACAGTCCACCTGCTCGAATTTACGCGTCCGTACTGAATGGGATAATTACTCGGACAACGATCGGCAAGCGTACATTGATTCACTGAAATGTTTGATGAACAAGCCCCCGTCAGGTCAATTTAGTGTGTCTCGTAGCCGCTACGATGATCTTGTTGGTCTTCACCAGACTCTTACCCCAAATGTTCACGGTAACGCCAAGTTCCTCCTGTGGCACAGATATTTTGTGTGGACATTTGAACAGCTTCTTCGCGATGAATGTGGCTTTGATCGCGAGCTTCCTTGGTTCGATGAGACTCGCTATGCTGGTCGGTTCGCGGAATCCTCGATTTTCAGCCCCCAGTGGTTTGGAAGTGTCAACATCGGTGGCCAGTGTGTCACAGATGGCGTGAGTACACATATCAATCAACTTGGATAGCTTACTGACGGAACTCAGCAATTTGCCAACCTCGCTATCAACTACGGACCAGGTACCAGCAACACACCACACTGCTTAGCACGAAACAACGATGATTCCGAGACAATCAACACCGGCAATGCCATCGTTGACGCTTGCAACAGCCGCACTACATACGCTGTTATGGCTGCATGTGCTGAAGGTGGTGCTCATGCATGGGGTCACAACGGTATTGGAGCTGTCATGCAGGATGTGTATGCATCTCCAGCTGACCCGGTTTTCTTCCTGGTGAGTAAACGTGCAACTGTCAAAAAGTCTCTAATCAAATAACAGCACCATGGATTTATCGATCGAAACTTCCGTATCTGGCAGAACAACGGAGGCAGTCAGCGTACGACCACCGTTGGCGGTACCGACTCCGCTGGCCATCCCCTGACCCTTGATACGAAGATCAATGTGTATGGCTTCCGCCCGGATGTACGCATTGGAGACGTTCTCGACACCAGGGGCCCTACATTGTGCTATAAGTATAACTACTAGCTAAAGGGGTTCTGTATAATTAGTGTCCGGATGGTTCTTTCTTTCGGGGGAGAAATCTCCAGTCTCCTATGTTTTCGGTCATGTAGGACACATTCGGAGTTCTCATGATCTTGGAAATTATCTACAGATACTCAGTAGATGTTCTTTTAGTTCATAGGGTAATAGAGGGCTACGCTTGTCATTGTTTAGGTGTTCTCGCGTAAGGATGTCAGAATACCCCGAACGAATTGACACGATCTTCGCTGTGGCACAAACTACGTTCAACGCCCTTCCCACCCACTTGACGTACTCCAGCACGGAAACATAAACGGAATTTAGCCATGCTTTGAGCCTGAGAGCCCCTTTCGCTTCCGCTTCTCATCTCGACAGCTCGACACCGCTCTCGAGCAGTTGTTTCAGCAGCGCCCAGGTACGCCCAAATAACTCGAGGTGCTGGACCAGTGCATGAACCAAGATCTATCCTACATCAAATCGGTTGATGGGCAGAACATTAGCACGGAAGAGTCTGATCGCCTGCTCTGCAGTCTCTTCGCTAATGTCGCCGCCATCGTCCATCTCACTGCGCCCACTCTAGACGACGACGGGGTCGTCTCGTTGCCTGTCGAGCTGTAGCCAGTGGATATGTTGAGGCAGCACCGCACCTCGGCCTTGCTGAGATGGATCGTGCTGTGACGCCCACCATTATTCAAGCACTCAATCGCAAGGGCTGTACGTCAATACCAAAAACACCAGTATCGTGTGGCGAAGAACAGACATCAACAACCCGCACAACCTTCTTCATAGATTCTGTACTCCCCAGACACCATGCAGCACCTCAAGTCAGCTTTTTAGCAGGCTAGGCAGTTTACTTAGGTTAGGCAACTCCTGATCCTAAGAGCATGCCACACAGAAAGTTAAGTACTTCTGCAGGTCTACGCCAGCTGTTGTGAGCACGAGAAAACCGAGATCGTCGCTTGCATGGGCGACCAACTTGCCTTGGAGAACGCGTTCGATCGAGTTCACCTCCTGTTCCCGTACATGTTCCAACAGGGTCAGGACCAGAAACGTACATGATGCGTGGCACATACCGTAGTGACCAGTCTTTTGCATTGGAAGCGACATTTGCATTTGCTTCCGCGGTACTGCGCAGCTCTGAGAAGCAACTAGAGCCGAACATATACTGTGACGTCAGGACTTTGGACGCACCTTCACGTCATGACATCCCCACGTTATGATGATATAAAGTAGACTACATACGCAACTACAGCTTGTGAATAAATCATCTTATCATTCGACGCTTCTTAGCAAGATCAAAGTGAAGCCCAGATCCTCGATAGCAACCTGACCATTCACCCAGCAATCACCAGCATGCAGAACGAACAAGGCCAGGGCGTCTCGCACGCAAAGGACTCGCAACTTCCCCAGAAAGTTCAAGAGAAGGTTTGTGCAATATCTTGACGAGTTCTGTCTTGCAGTTCGATTGACATGCGCATCGTAGGTTCCGGCGAGTGTTGAGCACAAAGTGCCAGATGCGGCTCATGACACCAACAGCAACAAAGACACGGGCAAGGTTTCGCATGCTACTGGCGACTCCAAGGTACCGCAGGTCTTGCAGGAAGGTCTGCCCGCGAAGGTAGAAAAGGCTGTCCCCAATGCCATACATGACACTCGGGGTGCAGACATCTAGGCCATCCTTGTTCGTAGCTATGAAGAATTAGCTATCAAGGTTACTACGCACCTTGATTTCACATGCTCTGTGGTGCCTCTTTCGATCCTTGTGTGGCTTAGATGTTGTCTTATACGTTTTCATGCACCTGAATTGTGACCCTCGTTCTTTTCTGAGAGTGTTTGTGTCGAAGATATCGATGCTTTGACCACGGAGTCCGCCTTTCAGCGCTGAACCCCATGTATATCCACTTCAGCTGTTAAAGAATTGAATATGCGTCAACGCGTCACGCAGGACCGCCTCTGTGCGTCGTCTGAGCAGCTCTGCGAAGGAATGTGCCGTTCAGTTTTACAAGGGCCTGGCTTCTGGCCTAGCAAAGCCTGGAGAAAGCACTGCAGCTTACAAGGACATCGACAAACTTGCTTATGATATATGAAGAGTTATAGCTCTTGCAGCCCGACCCCTGAAGAATACTGTGCTAGGTTCAACGTCCTCTCTGTAGCTCGAGCTGTTCATTCTAGACAACTTCTAGAAGCAAAAATCACAGTCTACAAAAAGAATGGCGGTGTGGGTAAGATCTGTTACGAATGTAGATATCCCGTCCTCACCAACCGTACTAAGTTTGGAGAAGGCCCAAAGATAAAAACGACTTGAACCTTGAAATTCGTAGGATGAACATTGTGTTAGAAATTCAAAGAATATGACAAGTGCAACGAACTCTTCTCTTGTGCATGCAGATCAGGCCATAGTGTTAAACAGTCAATATCTCGCTACGCCGCACACAACAATTACCACCTGATTGAAGCCAAGATTAACGTAAAAGTTTCTTGAGACTTTCAAGGATCATCTGATCTAGTTCAGTGTAGCAGCATAACTTCGATCTCCTTTTCGTGCTATCTCTATCTACTAGATAGATCCCCTGAGTAGCTTTTGCTCTGCAGTGCCTCTTTAAGCCTAGTGTATCTTCCAACTGCATCTTGCGCCAGTAATCAACTTATATCCGATGCTTGGGCATGGTGGCCTGAGGTCGGCGACTGAAAAGGAAGACTGGATGATGCGGTCAAGTAGGAAGTTCGCGAAGTGAAAGAGACCGCTGGGATACCAGCCGTATCCAAGCGATAGAGCAGCGAGCCCCAACCAAGCCCATCGTAGTGACCAGGAGCTTCGCCCCACGAGCCAGTACCGCCTTCGAACCCACCCATGGATTCGACTGTATAGCTTTTGTACCACTCGGTCCATGGCGCCTCCATGCCTTCGATTTGCGCGTAATGCGCGTAGAGTAATTCCCATTTCGGCCGTTGCGCACCTCTAGAAGCTGGACTGACAACTGTATACGACACAATGACGTTGATGTATAGCTCGAATGGGACATCGTTGCCAAGGTTGAATCGAGCATAGTAATCTGCTGTGTGAAAGAAGATAAGCCGAGGAATTCTCACTCAACAAAAACTTACCCAAGCAAGATTCGACTACTGTTGGAAGCTGCAAAATAGATACTAGCCACCGATTGGTCAACGTACGATGGCTGCGAGTATTCCAGACCCACAAATTTGTTCTAAGATGCTTGCAAGGGGTTTTTGCGAGCAGAAATCTTAACCTCGATGCGAGCGATGTCGGCATCATTCACCAACAGATCAGGATGTTGAGATCCCAACACTAAGGAAGGAACCAAAAGAGGGTAAAAACAAGCAGACCGAAGAGACAATATGATTCATCGAGTGTAAGGCGACGATGGCGCAATGAGATGTGTACCTGTACCGGCGGAAGAAAAATCTGCCAAATGAATGAGCGGGGAACCATGGAGAATGAATGTGCTGTAAATGGGGATTGAATTGATCATCAGTCCGCTACGAGCCTACGACGCAATTTGCAGAATCTTGGGGCATGTTTATGAATTGGAACAAGAAAGGAGATAAAGAGCAGCGTTCGCACCAATGTCAACCAATGAGACGGATAGAATAACGGGATCTGCATTTTTGGATGTGGACGCGCAGAAAGGAAAGTAAGCATCAATTGTGCCACTCCCCAGGTCGTTACGAGCTCGGATACCTCTGCTCCGGAACCCGAGCAAGTTCTGTTTCTGGCCTGTTGAAACTGGCCTACAGCTCAGACCGTCGATCCTGTGTTTACAGCATTAGCATATCCACATGCTGCAGGTATTAGAGCACATATACCATGAATACACGGCCTTGCCCACCGTGTTAGGTAGGCCGGCTAAGTGGTGTGGCAACAGTGCTGCAAATACTGACAGATATGGCAGGTAGGGTACATACAACCAAACAGCGGATGAACGGCAACGAAAGTACCGAACGCGGAAACGGAAGCCAGCACTACCCGGCACTAGCGAGCGAATCTCATTGGCCCTCTACGGCTAGTGTGACGGGTATACCCGAGTTCCGAATCTCCACACCTAGCCGTGACCATTCAAATGCAATGTCGCAGATCAAGAGTTCACGTCAATCAATCCAGCAACGTTGCCTGGTTGCCCCGCAGAAGCAATTTAATGTGCAGGGCATACTGTAGCACATTACATCATATACATACACTGGCTGATATCTGCAATATCTTGGCAGCATCTCTATATATACCTAATCGATGCCGTGCTGTTACTGAGCAACTACATGCAAATCTTTTACTGCGCAGCTTCTAGTCAGATCAGAACTGCTATTTCGTTCGAATTATAGAGCGCAAATGGATTCCAATCAGCTACAAGCTACGACGTGGCTCCTCATCGAGATTGTGAGTTCTCCATAACCGTATACCTAAGATATCCCAACTTATCGCCAAAGATGATTATCTATGGATTATGTCTTGCAACTTACAGGCTTTACTTCCATCCTCTCTCTAAGATCCCTGGGCCAATGCTCTTTGCTTTATCTGGACTTCCGTTGGCCATTGATAATCAGCTCAGAGGCCTGTTTAACAGAAGGGTTTTGAAGTTTCACCAGAAGTACGGTGACATTATCCGCACGGGACCAAACCATTTGTCCATAGATGGAGCTATCGGATGGTCTGAAGTCTTTGGACATAGCCGTGGCAGCCGGTCTGAGTTTGCTCACTGGAACGACTTTTACCAACTAGGGGACAGTTCAGACTTATCCATTTTCGCAGCTGATCGAGAAAGCCATCGGCGTCAGCGCCGGCTGATGGCACATGCATTCTCCGATGCTGCCATTAAAGAGCAGGAGATATTGGTCAAGCAACATATCGACTTGCTCTTCATTGAGCTACGGAAACGTGCTGCCTCTCAAGAACCTGTCGATATAGTCAAGTGGTACAACTACACCACATTCGACATCGTAGGAGACTTGGTCTTTGGAGAGCCATTTAACTGTCTCGAGAACACTGAACCTCGGGCGTGGGTCGATATGATATTCGCTGGTGTCAGAGCTGGATCTCGAAAGCAGATGCTGTTGAACTTTCCTTACCTCAGATTCATCCTTCAACTGATGACTCCAGGGAACGATGAACAAAGGCGCCTTGAATCTAAGACGATGGCCAAGGAAAAAGCCGAACGAAGAGTCACACTTGGACCAGCGCCTGGCGGCCGCAAGGATATTATGACGTATATCCTGCGTCACAACAATGAGAGAGCCATGAGCCACGCAGAGGTCTTGGGAAATACCAACGCTTTAATAGTAGCGGGCAGTGAAACAACTGCTACGGCGCTGTCAGGGCTGACTTACTATATTACGACGAATACTCAAGCTCTCAAGAGGCTCCAGGATGAAATTCGGACAGCTTTCAGATCGGAGGACGAGATAACTATGGAGTCCACAGCACATCTGACGTATCTGCATGCTTGCATCGAGGAAGCCTTACGTGTATACCCTCCGGCTGCGGAGACTCCCCCTCGCATCTCCCAAGGAGAACACGTGAGCGGTTATTACATTCCCAAAGGTGTAAGTAAAAGTATTCACCTTTCCACGTGTTAATGTTTGGCGCCATAGAGTGTAAATTACATTGACTCAGAGGAGATGGAACTAATCAAACTTGTCCAGACCTTCATAACGATTCATCAGTGGGCCAACCACCACAACCCCCGTAATTTCACCCAGCCAGACGCTTTCGTACCTGAGCGGTGGTTGAGCTCTGGTAATCCTATGTACGACCCACAGTTTAGCGCGGACAGGAGAACAACATTCCAACCATTCTCTTTTGGTCCGCGCAACTGTATTGGCAAGAACCTTGCCTATGCCGAGTTACGGCTTGTTGCTGCTCGGATGTTCTGGAACTTTGACTTCGAGCTACAGCCGGGCTGTGAGAATTGGCCAGATAAGCAAAGGGTGTTCACTGTTTGGGAAAAGACCCCATTGATGGTCCGATTGAAGTCGGTAGATAGGCACTAGCAAGTAGCTGTTACAATGAGAGTTTTGCGCAGGAAGGATAGGGCTCAGTAATAAGTAACATATAAATTGTCGAGGCACGGTGGGAAATTGAGAGAAAAGGTAACGAGTGTATTTCCCCACATGTTCTTGCTACCTAGAGTATGCTCCTTTCTCTTTAGCACTGAACAGGTACCCTCCTGCCCTCTGATCACCTACAATACGGCCTTGGTCATGCTCGATTTACGCAATTCAGCTAAAGTTTACCTACTTCCAGATCACCTACGACGTGTTAGAGCTGCAGGTGCAGACAGGCGTGGGCAGGTGGAGGTAAGAGAAATGTAGAGTTCTGTTTCCCTAAACTTGAATAATATAGCAAGTTAAATCAACTGAATTGAGATGGCTGGTTGTTGAGCGTAATCAGTCGAGAAACAGACGTTGCATACACTGAACGTACGGTGCTACGTACACTGATTGGCGGTGCTTGTTACACCGAACGATTCGGCAAACCATACTCCTCGGAGATCGAGGCTTGGCTCGCAGCCACAGCTCACTGTGCTGTAGGTGCAGAGACCAGTTGCGATACCGATGTCATGTCATTGTCCGCGTATCCCGGTACGTCTTGAGGCTTGCACACGACCTAGCGGGAGGTCCGCCACCTACTTCACCCCCCACACTACGGTAAGCAGGTCGGGTTTTTTACCTGAGATTGTTAAAAAAACTCAGATTTTATGTGTTTATTAATAGATTTCTGTGTTTTTTTAGTAAAGAGGAGATAACAGCAGAAGAATAGGCCTAACAAGGTAACTAGAAGCTATCTTT